>JASANH010000037.1:0-32290 GCA_030248295.1 Mesodorylaimus sp. YZB2_4 | reverse complement strand
TCATTATCACCACTTTGGACAAGACAGGAAACTGGCACGAATTCGAGCGATTACAGACCAGTGCCATACGACTGCCTGGTTACGATCACTGTCTACAAAGTCCACAGACCGTATTCTCACGCTCCATATATGGCAAACTCTTCAGAGAGTCTAGCACATACTGGATGCGCTGCGCTGCAATCTTTGTTTACACGTGCCATGCCTTTAGTATTATAGAAAATGGTTATAAGTTGGAATAGAAAAATTTAAAAATCACCCTGTCCATGGTGGTATACTGTGTGTTAAAAAAGTAAGAGACATAAATCGGCTATCAGCCAAAGCACACCACACACCTGGCTACCGCCCGCCTACGCCAACTACGCACGAAACTTCAACGCACGTACTGGCCATATATGGCGCGCCACAGAGCGAGCGTCAATCGATACACGCCCGACGTCTCCCGCGACAACCAGTCGGTCTGATGTTTCTCGGTCGTACATAGTGTGGCAGTCGAGCGAAGTCTGGTATCGCTTCTCGGCCTTTAGGCTAAGATCAAAGTGTAGTATCTGTTCTTATCAGCTTAATCTCTGATATGTGGCCCACGTGGTCACTTTGAGATTAACTTGATTTTTGGAACCTTGGCGAGGTGTTGGGGCTTGCTCCACCCTCGCCGCGGGTTGGCCTGGTATTGCAGTACCTCCAGGATCGGCCCAAACGGGAAGCTAATGCTCAACGAAACCTCTCTACAGGATCTGTGCTTCTTGCAATATGAGGGAACTCTTCTACGCCTTTGCAAATTCCAATGGCTTTATTTGTATGATCCTGACATCGCCCTTCCCTTGTTTAAGATGGCAGCATCCCCCAACCACTGATGGATTGAATTGTTAACAGTGACCCTATTCAACAGGGATGCTAGGAACCCCTCAAAATCATGTTCGGGTATGTTCCAAGCAGCTGTAAGTTTGTTCGCATAAGCGTGCCCTATAAGAATGGTTCGGCTAGTATTCCTAGCCCGCCTTTTCCATGGAGATGGCTTGCATAATGAATGAAAATTCCTCGGCCAGAGCCACTCCACACCGCCATCGGCATTTATTCTATTCAAGTTCACTGTGGTCACGTCATGGCCAAGTGTTCTCAGTGTCTTCAAACCAAGCTAAACACCGGACCTGTCACACACTCACACACACAGTGTGAACGGTCACTGTGTTCATTCAAAAACCAATTGCTTTCATTAAAGGCATGGTAGACTTATCACCTGTAGCAGCAGATGTTTCTAACTCATCATCAATATCGAAATCGTGAGAAACCAAATCTTTCTTGCCCAAATGGAGCTCTCGATGACAAGCCATTGAGGAAAGATTAGCCATAGGGAAGCCGCAAATGTTGCAGGTCCGTTTCGCTAACTGATCCCTGACTGATGAACAGTAATAATCGAATGGCAATTTCTCGTAACCAGACGACGGTTCAAGTTCATGGAAGGCCAATCTTTTAGAGAGAACCATACGAGCCGTCTGGACCATCAGTTTCAGCATGATAAATCATAGAAAGCATTTTAAAAAATGGACCTGGAGGCGGCAAGAAACGACCACCCAGTGCGTCAACGTAATTGGTTGGCCTTTTTCCACAGCATTTTTCATTGTCACACTTTGCAATCTAGAAGCGGCGTCAGAAATTAAAAATGTATTATAAAAATTTCACAACTTACCTGTAAGCAATATTGAGACTGCAGTACATGATCAGCAATCCATTGATCAGATGGTGGTAAAATATTCTCCAACTGACGACTTCGAGGATCGATAAATTCAGATTTGACTGGATGGCCATCAATTTCTCGCTCTGACCAAATTTCAGCTGCAGACATTGGAGTGCAATACAAGTGGGTTACATACAGTAGAAAAAACTTTATTGAAACCTACTCAAAACGCGGCCAGCTTTACCAAAATTTAATTTCTCCAATTCGTAATTAATTGATTTGCCTTTACCATCCAAATTCGAACCATAATAGTGGTGTGGTGAAATTGGACCAGCAAGATCATGCGAGAGTGGGGCCATTCTTCTCTCAACAGCATTATAAGCAGATTGTCCTGTAAAAAAGAGTTGGCATATAAAATACAAAAACCCGAGTCAATTAACAGTAGAACATATTGCCTGGGGCATGGGTGGCGATAATGATCAAATCCACCTTGTCCATTTTGAAATGATGAGCGGCCACAGAAAGAGGCTTTTGGAAACGGGGGTTCTCATATGGGCCACCATCGACTGTGATGATCACAATCGGTTTCATCGCTCCAGATGCAGTTTTCGAGCAGGGGCTGAATACGGGATCATCGACCAAAACTTCGAGATCGGCGTATGAGTGCTGGCTGTACTAGAATCGTGCTTACTGGATCCAATAGCGATGTACGTCAGGCCAGAATATGACACAGCTTCTGAAGTGAAATGTGAATTAGTCTATGCCTACAAGCTAATCTTAAATTAATGTCTTGTACCTTCTTCGACTTTGCAGCAAGCATATACAGATGGAATAAGCTTGTGATGCTCCACGACGACCCAATCGTGGTCTGGCAGCTGTACTTGATACTCCAGATGCATCATCAAAGGGGCCTGTTCTCTTGCAGCTGTCAATCCGATCGGCAACCGGGCTTTGTCATCTTGTGACAAGAAAAAAACAACGTCTGGTCCAAACATTGCCGCCAAATTCTTTAGATACTGAATAGTTACAGTAGCAAAATGTCCATCGATGTGCTCTTTCATCAAAGAATTTTGCGACCGCAATAATTTGATTTGATAGGCAATGCCTCCTTGTGACGACGGCCTTAAATTGTGTCTGCTCTTCGTGGCAATAGCATGAGAAAGAAAAATTATTAGTCAGCACTGTACAGTACAAAAAAGGTGATAATAAATTTTGTACTGTACCTGTAATAGGTGCTCGTTCTGAAGAAGATGTAGCCGCGCTTGGACAGCTCTATGCTATGCTATGCTATGCTAAAGTTTACTATGCCAAAAGACTTACCAGTCCACTGATGAGGCACAGCACATAAAACAAGGACAAAATAAAATTAAAATAAAAGCATGTCAAAAACGAATCTTTGTCACAAAATCTTTGAACTCGGTAAAACAACTAAAAGCGATGGTGCTTGGTATCACAGTGTTCCATAAAGTCATTGAAGAAAATTCAAAACTTTGAGTAAAGGTTTTTGATCGACATTTGGTTATTTCCAATTGATGTGGTTGTGAGGTGCGACCACTCACGCGACGACCACACATGTCCGTATGAACAAAATGCCGATTTGGGTAAGCCGCCTGTCCATGATAATACCGATAAAATTGCAATAATTTTTGGTGATTTCTCCGGTCAGATAATGAAGTCTACTTCAGTGTCTCCAGCGCCGACTCGTAGGATATTGTCCAATTGTTGAGAACTGCCCGTGCAGCAAATTTTTGCGCCCTTTCGAGATCATCCGATAGCTTGTTTTGTATTGGAGACCAAGCAACAGACCCGTTATCTAGTCGAGGGAGAATGCATTGAATATATACGGTCTCCAATACTTTCTAAGCAAATTTTCCAAATTTTCTTCGAAAAGCTCCAATCATTCGTCTGGAAGAAGAGGCAATTTCATGGCAGTGACGACTGAAGTGCAAATCCGGCGAGAAATGAACTCCTAAATACTTGACAGTGTCCTTAAATTGTATTGGCTTACCATTCAACAGTAGTACAGGAAATTCAGCTGCGAGCTTATTCAAACGGAATATACAGGCCTGCGTTTTGTCCGCATTCAAATCAAGGCCTAGCTCCGTAACACAGTTCGATACAAAATCTATTGCCGGTTGAATCCGAGTTTTGACGGCTTGTGGCGAAGATGCAGGTGCTAATAAAATAAGATCATCGGCGTAAGCAAGTAAAGCAGCAAGTAAAGCATCGGCGTAAGCAAGCAAGTAAGCAGCTCTTCGTGAAGATCTTGAACACACATGACAGCCTGAAGCATTTCAGATCGTCGACGATCATCAGCTTTGGAATGTGGTGTCAAATTGATATGATTGTTTTCCGCAGCTCCATTTGATCTTCTTCAAGATTTGGTCGACCTGGTCGTGAGCGCATATGCTTCTTCAAAGCTTTGGCCACTCTGGAGTTTCCCGCTGCTAAGTTCTTCAATTTCCTTTTTAGATCTAGCCGTTTCTCCACTTGATATTTGCGATCGTAAATCAACTTCGTTTCTTTCTTTTTCACCGTTGTTCGTTGCCCATAAAGATTGTTAAGACGTTTTTTTGTTTCATCGCACAATAGACCCCGACTTGACAGATCGTTCGGAGAAGCAACTGCTTCATTCACTTCCGCTAACTGTTCCCGAGTAGTTTTTAAGGCTGGCCTATCAGATTGCGATGTACTTGCACGTTCCGGAATCGCGTTCGTTCTTAAATTACTTGTCTCGCCAACCAAATTTGAACTTCCGACCTTGTTTTCGATAATAGTAATCTCGTTTTCCTCCAGCGATGCAGCAATTGGCGATAAGGATGAACTGATCGAAGATAAAGATGGCCGCTTAGGTAAATTCGCCCAAAATGAAAATAACGAGCTTTTTCGTTTAGTCAGTCGAGATTTTAACTGATCAATTTGCTCTTCGACTTTTTTCTTATCGCTTCTGACGCTTTTCCACAACTCTTGGCCATTCGATATTCCACCACCACCACCAAAGCTATATTCGCAGACTGATGAACCTCGCAGTACAAATCAATAAAGACTTTGTAAAGAGCGTAATTCGGATTTTTACTCTGATCACCCATTGCTACAATCACCAAACAATCCAAGCATTTCGCAACCGATCAAAGGAAACGAAGGGCGGCATCCCAGGGCATGGCTACTTAAGTATATAGCCATGTCCCGGGCAGGCACACAAGACTGACATACTGTAACAAAGCACCTGACGTTCTGTCCAGCTATCTACCAGATTAGCTAAGTATTAGCAAGAAAATAAAATGAAATGAAACTGGGAAAGGTAGTACGTGTGGTTTGATGCGCCTTCGGAGCAGGCCGGTCCAGGCTGACAAAAGGTGATCAAGAAAGATCCTGCCTGGCTACTGGCTGGTCACATGTACTCGCGGTTTCAGGGTTGACAAGAGACCATAACAACTGGCCTCATTTATGTCATTAGCTTGGGGAAGGAGGCTGCTAGAAAATGCTCACATCTGTACTTCTTGTAAAGTGGACATTCAGGGACTATGTTACGTAAAATGCTATTACTCAAGACAGCGCTTTCAATTTCATCATCTCCTGCTTTAGGCTTGAATTTTGACGAATCTGCATCTTCGCTGGACTTTCTTGTAGCTATTGGACACAGCAGGTTTCCGAACGCAGGCATACCCTCAAAGCAAAGCAATCAAGATGAACAGAGTAAAGTTCTTACTCAAAATTGACAGCTCACATCAATCCCATTCTAATTCTGTTTGAAAAGAACATTTTAAAAAATTATGGATCAAAAACCAATCGCTCACTCATTGCCCAACAACACGCATTAAACTAACTGTCAGATTAGAAAGACTGATAAACTTTTACTTGTAAGTACCAAGAACTCCCTATTGTAACCCCGGGGCTACAAAATTTCAAAGTGCCGATCTGTGGGATAGAAGGAAGGGAGATACAAAATTGCAGGGCAGTGATAACAACAAATTTATAAGGAAGTCAACATTATTAAAAAGAATGCGTAAAATGTATCTTCTGGTATTTGTGCCTTGTGTCCATTCATGGAAATTGCATGATAGTTCTACCTCCTAGAGTGAAATTAGGGGATACTGTACAAGTACATGATTTCATGGAATAACTTCGCTAGGTACAGAATGTGTTGGAGGTTCGATGGGTACATTTTTATGTACGATTACCTATATATGGCATGTATTCAAGATACCATCGAATGTCGACTGAAGTGTTTGATCGTCTCACGGTGATTTTAAAACCAACTCTGCAAAAAACGTCCCCACGGGAATCAATTCCAGTGGATGAAAGGCTTCCTATAACTCTCCGATTCTTCGCAACTGGAGACTCATTTCATAATATTGCATGGTCATATCGTGTTGGTGTCAGCACTGTGCACATCGTCGTTAATGAAACTTGCGAAGCCATCTGGGTATCCCTCAGCGAACAGGTTCTGAAAGTTCCCACAGTAGACAGGTGGAAAGTTGCAGAAAATTTTCACGAGCTGTGGGATTTTGCCAATGCGCTTGGGTGTATCGATGGGAAGCATATTGTGTTCGATGCAAGCTCCGAAAAGGTGCTGGTTCAGAGTATTATATTTATAAGGGAGTGCCCTATTGTATTATTGGCGGTTGCGGATGCTCGATATAGATTCATAATCGTGGATGTCGGCAAAAAATGGACGATTGAACGATGCCGGAATCTTTGGTGATTCTGATTTCTTTCGGGCTTTGGAAGGAGAAACGCTGAGCTAACCTGGCCCCTCCGCATTACCCGATACTAATATTATTGTTCCTCATGTCTTCAATGGAGACAAAGCATTTCCGTTCCGACCTGACTTGATGATACCATTTTCTGGAGGGAGCTTATCATATGAGAAGAAAACGTACAGCAACAGGCTAGTCGTGTTCGTCGTATCGTGGAAAACACGGTTGGTATCTTAGCTTCAAAGTGGCGATTATTCAGGGGTCCCATTATTTCTAAATCAGCTGACAGGGTCGAAGCATATGTGCGTGCTCCTGTTTGCTTGCACAATTATCTCCGGTCAGTTGATATGGAAATTGGTAGGAATTGGTATGCTAGTGACAATTTTTTATTCAGTAGCTCGACATATGCACCATTAGAAGTAGTGACTGGATTAGCACCGATGTGTCATCAAGGCTCTAATAACTATTCTTTTCATGCAGCTACCGCTCGAGGGAATTTTGTGGAATAGTTTACGCATGCTGGTGCCAGTCGTGTCCTATAGCAACAAATTGTTATCAGTCGTGGTAGGAGAAGACGTATTGAGTAATGCCATACTGAACGCCGTGTGCTAAGTAGAATGAAAGAAGGTATGAAAGAAAAAATAGTATTGCAGTATTGCAGTGTAGGCTCCATATAAGGCAGCAGCTTCAGTTCAAAAGTTCATTCAACATCGTATGACC
This sequence comes from Mesodorylaimus sp. YZB2_4, assembly GCA_030248295.1. Classification (NCBI taxonomy): domain Eukaryota; kingdom Metazoa; phylum Nematoda; class Enoplea; order Dorylaimida; family Dorylaimidae; genus Mesodorylaimus; species Mesodorylaimus sp. YZB2_4. The sequence continues at coordinate 25,198 of JASANH010000037.1, read as the reverse complement.
TTATTCAGTCACCAAACATTTGTTCCCCATTTACCTGCGCTGGAAGCATATTCGAGTCATCGAAAAGGAAATAGCGCCAACCAGTACCAGCATAATTCAGAATACGCATAATAACCAGCTGGACTTGCCCTCTAATTTCTTCATCAAATCGTTTCAACTTGGCGGGAACAAAGTGGGAAAAATGCTCATCATCGCTATTGCCACTTCCTCGGGTGACTCGCTCTGTCGCCATACTTTGTATGGCAGCAGCCACATTCGCCACCGAAGAAATCAATTCGCTTGTACTATGCGCAAGTTTTCGTTTACAAGCAGTTGGTGCCGCATTTGGTCCAAATAATGAATCACTTTCATCTGTCGATTCGCTTGGTTTCATCCCGACCTGACTTCTGGGCGACTGACTTCCAATTGTTTTATCTTCGTTCTGATCGATACTTGGTCCATCTCCGTTCTGATCGTCCCTTGTTTCATCCCAGTTCAGATCGCGACTCATCTTCCTCAGGGTTGCCAGATGTGAAGGTTTCCCGTCATTTTTGACGGTATTTCGGCCTAGCGGAGGTTTTTGTGGAGAGGACTGGCCTGTGAAGGTTTTGGTAAAGGTTTTTGCAATTTTGTGGAGGTATGAGACCATACACTTAGGGTGTACTACTTCTGTTGGTCTGAATTTTAAAAAAAACGCGTCATGGACTCGTGTGTGACGCAGTATGTGGATTCTGTCTCATTCTCAAGGTTCGGGTTGAAAGTTTCTGGTGCTCAGCCCCATAATTTTATTGCGCCAACGGGGAAAATGTTTAATTCTGAGATAGACGCTACTGATGATGAGGTTGAAGAAGCTGGAGGTACTAATCTTGTGTTTGACCATGCTAATTAGCCATTAGATTTTATCGAAGAAATGTTTAGTGAAGAATGTGAGTGGCAAGGCGTCGTTCAGTGAGAGCTTGATGCTCCCTTTGTCTGGCCTCGTTGTGATTCCAGCTCGTTGATACCGCAAGCGTTTTTTGTGAGGGAATTATTGACGGCTTTTCGATAAGTGATGAAGGTTTTGTGAAGGTTTTTAGGGTCACGTGCGACGAGATTCACTTTAAGCGTCTGGCAACCCTGATCTTCCTTCTGATCGCAGCTTATAACATTGGCTTGTTCACAAACCTTTCTTGGAATGTTGCTCTTTGACGCCCGCTTCAAGCCGCCATTGTCCGAAAACGACATAGTTTCAAAGAAGATCCAAGTCGACTTTGATGGAGGTCCCTAGCTTTCTTATGGAGGCTTTCCTATTTTCTTTTTTTCACGATTGTACCTATCCTGTTAATGTTTTATATAATATAACGTTTCCCACCGCCGTTGAACACGTTTCACTAAAATCCAGGCATTTTAGAATAAACTCAGAAATTCGAATTTCTAGGTTCATCTAATCGTACGTGACGGGTATACGTGGCGTAAAAGTTGATGGTTCGCTGCGGTTCTAATGTGAACAAGGATAGGTTGTGTGGTTTAGGGGGGGGGGGGTGTGCTCGGTTTGCTCGGCAGCCGCAACAGCCGCAGCCAATGTGAATCCGCCTAACGTCAATGTGCTCTAAGCGGAGACGGAAACCAAACGAGCAGACTGGGTGTTAACACCGACACTTTACACACCACCCGCCATCGCCGCGGGAACTTGGTGTCTGTAACCTTCTGCCGGCGGGCCATGGCGGATGGTAGACAGTAATCGATACTCTCCCCTGGATTGGACGTCAACCCCTCGGGTTGATGTTTCTAGGTCAGGTATAGCCGCGAGACTTATTCGTCCCGTTGACTTTGATCTGCCGCACTCTCTCCTACACCTGCCAGTCGTGATCGCATGTCCAGTCCTTAGTGCGTAGTGGCGTGGGTAGTGGCTCCTAGTGGGGACACACGGTGGGAAGCTGCTATGAGAGCTATTCACTTCACAGCCTCGATTATAATATCATAAAATAACCTATGACCGCCTAAAAGCAGCACGGGTTGGAATCTTTGTGGGGAGCTGGGGCGGCGCAGAGCATAACCAACAATTTGTTTGCAAGCAGACCTTTGCCACTCGGAATAGAACTCAGGATGAGCACAGCCTCACATAACTAAAGCAGACGAGAGTCTAGCCACTGCATCACCAAGGCAGCTGACTGAATTCGGCAGTGTGAAGCTCTGACGATAAGCGAAAAACAGCACAGCACTCTGAACGTGGGAAAGCAGCCAGTCAGACTATCAGTCCAGTCAGAGGCGGTTGGCTGTATCACGTTCTTATCGTGCATATCATCCAAAGACAAAGTCGGCTTGAAATGTTTCCCTGTGGTTGTTGTCTGAAAAGTAAGATTTTCCCCTAGTTTACACTTTAATCTATAATCGTTTGCACACATCAATAATTTTTATTTATCGACAGGTAATTGGAGAACCCAAACATTTTCTGGGATAACATGGCTGACCATCAGCCCGCTATATTTTTAGGCGACACTCCTCGCGAATTGGCCGGAGCAGCGAGGAATGCTCCCAATCAGAGAATGATTCGAATAATCAAAGACGATTTGGAGGAACATCGAAACAGCGATAAAATGAGCGAATTCACCAAAAAAGATCAAGAAAACGCGAAGGCGATTGAAAAAAAATACAAAGGACTTGTTTCTTCCATTGGCTGAGCGCGGCCTGACAACCAAAGGCTGAAGAGTTCGCAACTTTGGAATGGAGAGACAAACAAACCGACGCCCATGAGTGCCATCACAGAATTTCATGGTAATTATATAATATTGGCGCAGATTCCAGCAGAAGGGCACGAAGAAGATTTCTGGAGTATCGTTGTTCAGCAAAAAGTCTGTTTTTTTATTGAAGGCAGCAAAAAAAATTCGGAATTCACGAAATTGAAATTTGTCAAAAGTCTGGTCGTCCGCCGACGATTAAATCGTACGAAGAGTGCGAAGTTGAGCGTCCGTGTGTGTGCGTGGAGAGACGCAAAGTATACATTAAAAAATATTTTGCATCCAAAATATTGCGCATCAGCTTTTAGACAAAAATATTTTTCGTGCTCGACACTAATCCAAAATCGATGTTCGATTTGGTTGATGGTATTGAATACTTCATGGGAGAAGCAAGCAGCACGGATAACATGCGCTTCATGGTTGCCTCCCCAGACGGTGTGACCTTCCCATCTTTACTGATTACCATTTACATCGGACGCCAAATGGCCATCGCGAAGAAAGTCATCAATCCGTTCGGGATCCTGAAGTATATTCGCCGACACATCGCCTTCGCCATGTCAGCTACGATTCTATCAGCCCGAGAAATCTACCAGGGCATGGCAGACTTTTTTGGTGCCTGCCACTTGGTGTTGCTGCTGACAACCGAATTAGGTAGAGACTGTTCGACAAAGATAGAATAGAATCATGAGGCTTTTTCCAGTGCTGCAAAAAACGCATGAGGACAAGCTGGAGAGCTTGGTGAAAAACCATTGGATCTATATTTTCACAGCAAGATAAAAGCTAGAAAAATGGTGCGAGAGGGACAGTTTGACAGAGTTGGCTATGAAAGATCAAAACTTTGTGGAGCTAATCATCAAAAAAGGCATCGAAAACGGGCGCAAGTTGGTTCCATCAATTGGCGGCTTGAAGCCAGAAATCATGATCTGGGACGACACGCAGCTGCTCCTGAAGGCCACCAACCGCCGCATGCCCCTGAATGTCATGAGGGGAACCATGGAAGAGAAACTGGTGATTGGACAGACGCCGGCCAAAGGACAAGAAGCGAATTTCTGGGAGGCTGTTAGCCAGGAATGCGTGAGGCTCTCTCCTGAAGATTCTCCTGGGGAATTTTTATCACATCCAAAGAATTTCAGATTGCTGCAATTTTTGGTCCCGTCCGCCAGCTGGGACGGAGTTTCGCATATCTTCCAGACCCCTCCGTCCGAGGAAGCAAGAAGGTGTTTGGCAGATTTACAATCCAGATCGATGGGGTGGTGAAGTCGAACGACTTTGAGAGATTCACAGTTAGAATGCAGTGGGAGGATACACTTGGTGATGGGAAGCGTCAGGTATGAGTAGTAATCAGAGCTCCCAGAGCCACGAGCAGGGCAGCCCATGTTTTTGCAGGTAGAATGCGTCTATCCGTTGCGAAATGATGGCGCCTGCTTGTTCGAATTAGGCTGGCGCATGAGCACCTCCCCCAAATTGATACATTGCGATGATGGGGTGACTTTTTCCGCTGTGTTAGCCACTGCTGCTGTGGCTGACCCTAGACGGTTTGAACGATGGACTGCGACATCACGTGTTATGGCTTTCCTGAACTTCACTCGCTTGCACTCTCCGCACGCTCCATCCAATCATGTCGTGCCTATCAAAGACGTTAACATGTGGATGTATGCACTTTTCGAAATTTTCTGCCGCGTGACCTCAGTTCCCATCACTGCCAGGGATGTGTCGTACAGGGGTTTGTGTCGCCCAGGTGATGACTTCTGACCAAAAGTGAGTGCTATCGTGATTTTAAGATTAGGCACAGTACTAATGTTTTTATGTCAAGTCCTCACGTTTTTCGTCCAGTAAGCTGTTGTTTTGGTTCTCGGCTTGGAAAGTTTTAGAATCAGCCAATGCAGCCCAATAGATTTTAATTAACAGCGGTTAAAAGCAGAATAGCGCACCCGCTTTTAGCTTTGCAGGTGCCATTGCAATCAGCATTCATCAACTTTCACTTCTTCCATTAAGTTCAGTCTTGAAATCATTTGCCGAACAGCCCAAAGTGGGTCCACCTGAACATAAAATAAACAGGCAAGATATTGAATTTTTTAAAGATTTGTCAGACATACTCGCAAGCTCCAGGTTTTATGTCAGTTCGAGACTGCTTTTTGCATACTCTGCATATTCTTGAGGCCTTCTTGATTTTCTCTTTCATCCACGGCAGGTGGGAGCCGACTGAAACGTGCCAGTCGTATCTTATTTCCATAGTGCCATTGTCATGGTCGAATTCTCGACCGCCACGAATGACGCCGAACAAAATCCATCGTCGTGTTTTCCGGTCTTTGCACATCAGTGGTCCACCGGAATCACCCTGTCACAAACAACATTCTTAATGTTCATGTGCGAGGTCCATATTTCTGCTGTGTAATTGCTGTAGAATATACATTGGAGCTGACATACCTCGCCTGCAAACTGGCCACTTGTGGTATAAAAAGGAATCGAGCAAATGCTCATCTTGTGTGTTTGAAACGTGTCAACGAGCCATCGATCAGGCTTGGGCATTGGCTTTTGACTTTGGTCATATTGATATTTTATTACGCACAAATTTCCTGCTAACACCCTCCTCCGTGACTGTAGCAGCTCATCGCTACTCTTCTCCTCGTCAGTAACATTTTCAAGGGTTTCTACGAAAAAAATGAGTTGTCAGAGCTCACCATGGCAAGACAGAAAACTTACTGTCGCCCCATCCTGAAATCCAACACTCTGTCTCATCAAGTGGCACAACTGGTTTGCCATCAGGCAAGCAGATGGGCCGAATGTACGACTGGGACCTGATCGGGGGGTAGAATTTAATCAGAGCAATGTCGTATGAGAACTTAGCTTGGTTTTTTCCTTGGTCGTAGGATGGATGAACTTGGACGGCTTCCAGGGACACGTTCCATACTTTGTACTTTGCTATCTCTGTATCAGTCGTGGCCCTTCTATGGTGCAGTCCAGCCGCGATTCTAATTATGGATTCTTTAGGAAGTCGCTCAGTTTTTTTTGTGACGTTGTTGAAGAGTGTGACGCAGTGGGCGGCTGTGACGATGACATCGCTGGCCTCTTGGTACTTGCATGTTTCAATCAAAGAAGCCCCGCAACTCCACGTGTCCTCTCGCACCCCTCCCCGAACGACGGTTACGAGTAAGCGAAACATCCAAGGCCACTCATGGTTTACTGCTAGTTTTCCCTTCAGAATATGCAGCTTTGTTTGGTGCATCGGGTAGAGAATTTCGTTGTAAATTTTGGTCCCGCATGGAAAGGTTTCGGGCTCTGTGTATCGGCTAGCGTCCACCAGGGAGCCTATTAAAGATCACGCGCAATAATTCATGCTGGGACGTTACCCTCAGGGTGTAAATGTGAATTTCGTGGTCTTCATGTCATACTTCATCCACAGCCAAGCACTATACAGCGGACTCGAGGGCTAAGGAACACATATTTGACAATCATTTTCTACCGAGGCGGGAGTCGAACCCTCCCTTGTAAGCGCACACCCAGCGTGTGACGCAGTTGCCTTAACCCCCGCTAGGCCACGACCCTCTAGCCTTGCTCACCGCCTGCAAACCGATCCAGTCATTAGACCTCCATCTCTCTCGTGGTCTCGTGTGTGTCCATGACCCAGGAGAGGCAGCCCGACTCCCAGAACCAGTGCATTAATCGGGCGGTACATATGAGATATCAATGTCGCTTTCAGTCTCTCAGGCTATCGATGCGCATAGCACAGAAATTTGTGGCAGCTGTCAGCTGATACCCAGTAGCCTCTCGTCTCAGACGCACGAGCATGACCCTGCAAACATTGCATGCTGCAAGCTGCTGGTTGGTTATGACAACATGGGACAGAATAAAGTTACCGAAGTGAAAGGATGGTGAACATACTCACCACGTAAATGCGAGCCCCAATTCAGGATGACGAAGCAGAGGAAAAAGTTTGCTTTCCACTTTACCATTCTCATCGTCAGTAAGACTGTTGCACGTGACATTAGCAAAGCCATGACAGTACAACGCTGTTGTTCCGTGGTTTTATAAACGCACTTTTCCGTTAATGCGCTCATCAAAGTCATTTGATGGTGCGCGGATTCCAAAGAAGCAAAGCTGCGGACAGAATGTTTAAAAGCTGCATTCCAAAAATGTTAATTTTGAAGGCATTAGATTGTGACAAGGTATTCAACCGTCACATCGGGGTTGGAACCAGCCGAGCGTTCTGGGGGCCGAAGTCGTGTGGAAGTGCCTCTGTATGTTTTCCTAGCAGAAGAATATGACTTGGGTTTTCCCCTTTATTTCACAATCCCACCGCCGGGATTAAGTTTTAACTCGAACAGTACGTTATACATACATCACGTACACCTCTCACATGCTACGATTACTCCGGACCGCTATTGATGCTGGCCACATAGTAACATATGGAACCAACGAACATTTTGCGACCATTCGCAAAATGAATTCCAGACTGCCACCTCGACTGCCACTTCTGGGGTTAGTACAGAGAAATTAAGGCGCCAGTCAGTCGGGTTTCATCCACCTCTCGAGCCATCCTCTGGTCAGCCCTAGAAAGCCTGAGTGCGAGCCAAGGATTTTAGCTCGACTCTCGTTTTAGAACTGTTTGAAACATTTTAATTGGACCCTGCACGAAACAATTACCAGAAAAAGCTCCTGCGCAAAGAAACTAGAATAATCGAAAATCTATGACAAACTGAAAAGCAGCAAATGGCTTGGACCAGAGACTCAATTTTACTGTGGGCGCCCATGATATATCCTAGACTGCTGACTCATCGACAGTAGGAACAATGAAGTTAATCATGAGACAGGCAAACCTCACAGAATATCTTACATAAAAGACTCGCGAGTATCTCAGTCCGACTAGCAAATATGAGATCTGTTCCAATGATAATGACGCCATACATCAGGCCATTTTTGCGAAAAATCATCATTCAGATTCAGAAAAGATTCCAAGTTCTTGCTACTCCTGTCTTTGTCATCGTATCCCACTCTAAAATAAATGACAATTGTTGGACAAGGGCGTGGAATCCGATTGAACTTTCGAGCGTCCGTTTCCCAGTTGATCATGTTGGAGAGGTGAGACTGATTGTGAGATCCGACAAAAGTTTGCATCGGTCCTCCACTCCAGGACGCAGCTCAACTTTATGTCCTCCACTGTTCTTGTATTCTATGGCAATCTTTGACCTCTCCGCTGGATTACTTTTCAAATGAGGGCCCCATGAATCACAGTTAGTAGAGTGAATAGTAATTATGTGGTGGATAGAGAAGACTGGCAAGCATGGCTACACACTACCAACCAAGAATAAATGATTTCGGGGAGGCATTTTCTATTAGTTCCTGATAATTGGACTGGTGAATCGATGATGATGAACGAAATGAGATCACAGAGGATTCTCAGAAGGAAGCCCGGGGGGAAGCTAATGCTTAACGAAACCTCTCTACAGGATCTGTGCATCTTGCAATATGAGGAAGCTCTTCTACGCCTTTGCAAATTCCAATGCTTTTTTTGTATGATCCTGACATCGCCCTTACCTTGTTCAAGATGGGTGCACCCCCAACCACTGATGGATTGAATTGACCACAGTGACCTTATTCAACAGCGATGCTAGGAACCCCTCAGAATCATGTTCGGGTATGTTCCAAGCAGCTGCAAGTTTGTTCGTATAAGCGTGCCCTATAAGAATGGTTCGGCTAGAATTTTCGTAGCCCGCCTTTTCCATGGAGATGGCATGCAAAAAGAATGAAAATTCCTCGGCCAGAGCCACTCCACACCGCCATCGGCATTTATTCTATCCAAGCTCACCGTGGTCACGTCATGGCCATTTTGTAAAGTGTTCTCAGTGTTTTCAAACCAAGCTAAACACCGGACTTGTCACACACTCACACACACAGTATGAACGGTCACTGTGTTTATTCAAAAACCAATTGCTTTCATTGAAGGCATGGTAGACTTATAACCTGTAGCAGCAGATGTTTCTAACTCATCATTTGCAGCAGCAGGTGAAGTTTGCAGGTAGAAATCCAGAAGCGCCAGAACCTGTTTGGTAAGATACATTGGTGCATAATAGAAAACCAACTAGCCTTTACGTCTAGTTACAAGAAGAATTAGTGAGATTGTGCATCGTCGAAGATTTGGGATTCTTACACCACATTTTATGTCCGCCTTCGCACTCCCACTTATTAAACGATAGCGCGGTTCACACAAAAGCGGTGGACGATGCGGACGAACACTCCACAGCCCAATCCGAACATGGAGGCCGCTGCCCAACGTACTGCAGTTACAGTACGCCTGCACGCGACACTGACGAACAAAACGAAACTGCGTCGAACATGTACACAATGGGTGTATGACGCGCCGCAGAGCGAGCGTCAATCAATACACGTCCGACGTCTCCCGCGACAACCATTCGGCCTGATGTTTCACGGTCATACATAGTGTGCAGTCGAGGGATGTTTGGTATCGCTTCTCGGCCTTTAGGCTAAGATCAAAGTGTAGTATCTGTTCTTATCAGCTTAATCTCTGATATGTGGCCCACGTGGTCACTTTGAGATTAACCTGATTTTTGGAACCTTGGCGAGGTGATGGGGCTTGCTCCGCCCTCGCCGCGGGTTGGCCTGGTATTGCAGTACCTCCAGGATCGGCCCATTCCCCTCAGGGGGAAGCTAATGCTCAACGAACCCTCTCTACAGGATCTATGCTTCCTGCGATATGAGGGAACTCTTCTACGCCTTTGCAAATTCCAATGCTTTATTTGTATGATCCTGACATCGCCCTTTCCTTGTTTAAGATAGCAGCACCCCCAACCACTGATGGATTGAACTGTCTGCAGTGACCTTATTCAACAGCGATGCGAGGAACTCCTTAAAATCATGTTCGAGTATGAGTGAAAACTTTTCTTCAACTTGACCTCCCTGCAATAGTGCACCCTGTATAGATCCCTGTACCGTATAGATCCTCGTGCGATGGGTGGAAACTCCAATTTCCAAGCCTTTTACAGTGCTCATGCTTCTTTGGGATAGCAGGCATTCATGAATGCCCTTGACGCTGAAATGCCGCATCGACTCACGTTGCTGTGTAGCAGGCCCAAGATAAACAAATTCCTCGGTTATGCTATTTCTGGTTTGGGTTGTTTTGAGTTTACAGTACGCCTGCTGATGAGGACTCGCATAGGATCATCTGAAATGATGAATCGCCACATAATGGATAGGATTTATTGACTGAGACATTGTGAAGTATAAAATTTCCTAGTGATCTGCCAACTCATGTGCTGGTTGGTTGATTCATGAGTTGGCGCTTGAGTCCATTCATTTTAGCCATGTTGTACAAAAGACTGTTGCCCGATGCATTTTGTTGCATTCGCTCAAGTGGACAAGGTTGCCCGGTCAAGCACACCATACTTGAGGAAGATTTTGAAATATTGGGAAGAGCTCAACCGCATGGACCATGTTTTTAGTCGATGTAGAATATATTTGACTGCCCACAGTGGTTCGACTTGGGTGCAGATCCAACGATGGAACCCGAGGCAGGACAGAGACTGTTCTTGTCAGTTGCAGCACACGGACTGACAACACACACACCCGACAGTCAGTGCCTAATAAAAGACCAGCTTGATTTATCACTACATCGAGTCTACCTTGAATACACTTATAAATTACAAAGGTAAAAAATTAGCGGGAACACTGCTCCAAGCGAACGTGCCTGAAGCGAACTTGCAATGTGTTGACTTTTTGTCCATTAACTTCAATTTTCACACTGATTTCAGCCTTTGCTAATCTCTACACCCCGCTCAGCAGGCGACTGCCTCATACAACATTGATACAATATATTTGAGGGAATGCGCACCCTTCAAGGCACCCCTCCTCCCCCAATAAACCACCGCATCTGAACAAATCAGTTCCAGGCAACTCGCAAAAGCGCCAGCATAACAACGCATCTCAATAGCGACAAGCAAATCACTAGGAAATTGAATACTCACAATGTCACAATCAATAATCAATAATTCCTATCCATACTGTAACAATTCATCGTTTCAGATGATCCTATGCGAATCGTCATCAGCAGGCCCACTGTAACCGCATACCAGCCTTACCCACCCACCAGAAACAGCATAAATGGTTTGCAGTTACAGCACGCCACAAGAAATGGTCCAGGTCACATATGCCATCATAAATAGACGCACAGCATCATCCTTCGTCCATCTCTAAGCCCCTAGAGTACCCCGTAACCTATCCCAGGTAAACCCAACATAAACAATATACAGTCACTATTCTACTTTCTTTGCATTTTCCTCTTCCTCCTCTCCGCTTCCATCCTCTGTTCTCTTTCAAATTCTTCCAAATCCTCTTTCAAACCAGCCCTGGCACTCGCCGCTTCTTCTTTTTGAATCTGTCGGAAATTCGATTCCATATCCGAGCAATCATCATCGTCCGCATATCTATATTTGGACTTATCATACCCAAATATGGTCTTGATATGCTGGCTATAATCGTCCTCTTCTTCGTCTTCTAACGGGCCATCATCGATGAAATCGTCCATATCGCTATCGTCTTCTTCTTCCTCCTCGTCATCATACTCGTCATCATCATCCAAACCAGCCCAGTTATTGTTCAATTTCTTAATAGCCAATAAACGAGCCCTTTCTTCTTCTTTCTTCAATTTTATTTTTCTGTTAAATAACTCACTTTGACTCATTCCACCTGGTCGACCACTCGACGCAGGCCGAACCGACGATGGCGACAATTCGACCCTATTATTCGACCGACTGGTCGACGGCACTGGCTGATATTGAGATGATGGTCGCATGGGCGGTGGAATCGGTTTTTTCATCGATTCTGAACTTGATAACGGCCTTCGCGCTAAATTTAAATTTGGATTTGATCTTTGATTGCTAATTGGCGCCGATCGCTGATCTCTGGGATTATCGAAAATCGGTGCCGATATTAATTTGGCTGGTCTCACCATTAGCGCGGGTGGTGGCGCCTTCGATAACATAGCACTCTTAACTGTGCTCGACGTCGCCCCTTTGGCCATCGGTGGCAATGGTTTCTTGAATGAATTCGGAGTAGATGTTGCCACAGGCGCTGGCGATTTCTTTAAATTCAAATTTCCCGCCATATTTTTCTGGACGACTGTTGAGCTTTTTGAACTAGTTGATGTTGGTTTTGCTGGAATTGAGCTTCGCGTAGGCGCCGATGACTGAGCTTTTGACGAACTGATTGATAATGACTGTCTCGATGATGACGATTGCGATGATAGCTTCGACGAAGAAGGAACACTCGATTTCGTCTTTTGCACCGACGAATTTGACGACGACGATGATTGGCCAGCTTTTTGAACCACTCCATTCTTCTTCATATTCGATGCTGATGTAGCAGGAAACGAACTAGTATGTGACCTTTTCTGATTATAATCGATCGATCGATCACTTTTGTAATTAATCGATTTCTGGTCAATATTACTGCCGAATCCACTTGGTCGATCTGTTGGTCGAAGAGGATCACGTTTTAGCGAAGTGGAAGAGAGTGATTTGTAAGCACTGCCAGAGTTCGGCTGCCTGAAACAGTATCGAATACAGCCTTGCAAGGTGCGAGGTTTGGTACCCCTCTGGTTATACGCAACAGCGAGGTGCGGTCTAGGACACGTGGTGGGTGTTGTAATAGGCGAAAGAGCCTTACATTGAAGAATATACCGTGTTGGTCTCAAATACCCTCCAGGTAGGCCACCTAGTCGAAGGAGCCTGTTCGTGAGACATCAACTCGACGGGTTTCAGCCTTGCCAGGAGGAGCGTATCGAGCGGCCACCGAAGGCAACTGATGCGCTGTATAGACGGCCAGGTGGGCGTCATGCAGGATGGGACAAACACACCGTGATTCGAAGCCATACGGCAGCATATTGCACGAGCTCACACCCTGCACAGAATCGACCAGTCTGTTCCCAAGGGATACTGAGCGGGGAAAATCGATCAGCTCCAATTGGGGGGGGGGGGGGGCGAATGCGGGATTCGGCCCTATTATTCGACCCTCTGCATACTTCACACGGCCGCCACTCCGTCAGATGTTCAATGCTCTATACACAAAATTGATCCACAGGATGCACAGACTCATCTGGCAATCAATCCTCTGCATGGAGCCAACAGTTGCAGCTCGTCGGGGCGATGTTTAAGCAACGGACTAGGTCGGCTATCCTTGGTTTTTGGCGCTGTGCAGAAGCAAGGTCGCTCTGTAACAATCGTGCCTTGCCTGGTGGGCCATGGAGAATAAGAGAATTACTGTGTTCCCTGGCTAAGAAACATCAACCCCTCGGGTTGATGTTTCAGCCACAGCGCATGTATAGTCGCAATGAATTGCTCCAATCGATTGTGATCGTTCACAATCTGTCCTACGCCTACCAATAACATGCACCCAGAGTACTCGTTCTACACTAATCCAAGAGCTTTTGCAGACTAACTACCGTAGAATCAAAAATCAAAACACTTACGCCAGCGACTTCTTGGCATCGATTGCTCTTCGATCCAAACTTTCCTCTATTCTTCTCTTTTTCATTGCCGGTTCTTCAACAAATCTAGCCTTTTCTTCTCTTGAACCATTTTTTATTTTTGCATTTTCAATAACTGATCTCGAACTGGTCGCAGCAGTGTCACCCGACCTGTGCTTCTCATTGCCACTCATCCTCGACTTATCCGATGATCGATTTCCGTCCATCATGGACGACAATACCCCATTCGATGATGATTCGAGTTGATCTAATTTTCGACGTTTCGCAGCCGTCACAACCGCTTTTTCTTTCTCTTTAGCAGCTCGTAATTCTAAAAGATGACGTTTCTGGTCCTGTCGTCTTCTTTCCTCTTCTTCCTCTTCCATTTGTTTCTTTCGTAAAAACTCAGCAACACGAGCTGGATCGATTTTGGGTGTCGAAGTTTTAGGAATTCTAAAAGTGCTGCTCGAAGAAGTTGGTTTTGTAGAATTCGAGTTAGAATTGGCCGATTTGGAATTTAGATTGGACGAAGTGGTTGATCGGCGATTGGATTGGTCAGATGATTTCTTGCTGCGACTGTCGACCGTGGAGGACGATGATTTCTTTAAAATGTGATCAGAAGATGACGTTTTTGAGTGATCGCGGGAGGAGGATGATTTGGCAATGCTGTGGCCGGATGATGATGGTCGGCTGTTGGATGAGGAGCGACTCGATGAAACCGGCTTCGACGAGGATGACAACGATGCTGAAAAAAAAGTAGATTGTCAGCGATCAATCGAGGACAGGTTGGGGGTTGGAGTTTTTGACTCAATCTGCAACTAAAACAGAATGAAAAACACCAGTCCGTGCGATAATCTAGCCTGGATGGGGTAAACAGAATCCAGAAAAAAACCCAGATGCTGGTTCAATTCCCGCTCGAGGCTCATATTTTTATTTAATTTACATTTCCTGATTCTAATTTAAGTCAGTCATTTTTTAAGGAATTCTAACCATAAGTGCAGTATTAGTGATTAAAGGGTGACTCAGATTTTTGACACTGATCAGCGAACCGATGTCAGTGTGTATCAGTGGTTCGCCTATCAATGGTGTTAACACTTCTGTGCTAGGGCATGACACTCAACATGAATCATTCAGCCAAAAAACAGTCGATATGACATCGCGATCACAGCAACATGTAATATCGAACATAATTGATAAACTTTATCATGACACTCAAAATCAGTGCGTGATTAACGATGATTAGTCTGATCATTGATCAGTGATAATCAATATGGTCATCAGTGAGTGATGACAGTAAGTGATTGATAATCAGTCTGATCATTATCAATCACTTACTGATGACCGTATCACTGGGATTCGAACCATGGGCCCCTAGAGTCACTTCATGATGGGTTATGATGTGGTGAATGGCACATGCAGTGCGAACATTATAATGAAATCGGAATTCTCAATCACGAGAGCCATTATGATGATCGTTGCCCTATGATCGATGAATAATGATGATCAGTAATCACGATTAGTTATCAATGAGTGATCAAAGATCATCATCTGATTATCAGGGAAGGATCTTGATCACATACTGACGATCAGATTAATTGATGATTGACTAATTGATAAAATATATCATGAAACCCGAAATCGGTGAGTGACGAACGATGATGACCAGCCTGATCGCAATCATTCACTCACTGATGACCATATTGATTATCATTGATCTCTCAGCGATAGTCAGACTGATCATTATCGTTCATCACTCACCGACTTCGAGTGTCATAATATAGTTTATCAATTGGTCAATCATCAATTAGTCTATCGTCAATAAATGATCATGATCCTTCCCTGATAATCAGATGATGATCATTGGTCGCTAATTGATAACTGATCGTGATCACTGATCATCACTAATCATTGATCCACATATCAGATATGACTATTATGGCTGATCACCATAACGGCTCTCATGACTGGTAATTCTGATTTAATACAATGTTCAGCACTACAATGTGCCATTCACCACATCATAACTCATCATCAGGTAACTCCAGGGGTCCATGGTCCGAATCCCAGTGCGGTTAACACTTTTGGATTTCTCTAACTGACGCACCGCAATTCCTTACCTTTTGCCTTCGCCGCTGACTGATCATCGTAACTGCGTTTTTCTATCTTCGTTTTGTCACTATCGCCCATCAACTCCGTGAAGTCGAATACCATCTTGATGACTCCGCCTCGGCGTGGTTCCTGGGAAAAAAATACTGCAAGTACGAACGAACTTGACACTCCCTTCGACATGCACAAGATAACATATGTACTAGCGAGACGGGATTTGTGCTGACATTACATTTTATCCGTCCAAACCCACAAATCTCACCTGCCATTCCCTCACTGCCCTCCCCCGTCGCCCACCAACACAACCTCTTCAAGCATGTACTCTGATTGCAACAGTTCCAATGCAAAACCACCCGCACCAAACCCTGCAACTTTACTTCAGCATTCCTGTATCCAGACTCGTCCAGAAAATGTCCAAATGTCACACATGGCATCCCCCCTGCATACTCGTATAAAGAATACAAGTCATAAACATGGCTGCACTCCATCATAGCTAAGCCCTAACGTAAAATCACAATTTTAAAGCATATTAGTATTATGCCCCGCAAAACATAAATGCCGCCACACTGGCTCCAGTCCATTAATAATCGCACACCTATTTTAATAATTCCCTAAGATATAAGGCACACGACCCAGCTACCCTGGTCAACCTGGCACCCACTCGTAGCCGAATCGACCTACCCACCCTGGGCTTACCCCAGAACCACATCAACCCTCTTTTTAACAATGGCACACGACAAAAGAAAGTCCACTCCTAAAACAGGTTAAAAAACTGCCAGTTATAAAAATATCCGAGATTTCTTGCTAAAAACCCACTCAGATCACATCCGTCCACTTCACCAAAATAATACCCAGCCACAAAATTCATGTGACCAAAAAGGCCAACATAAAAGCCTAATGTACAAACCAAACCTTCCCCCATCCCACCACTTTCATGGCGCTCGCACGAACCGTATATTTGTCAAATTGCCCAATGCGCTCAGTGCCACTGCGCTCGATGTCGAATTGCCATCCACCACAACCTCCGCATGAGGCCGTATATTGGTATAATATTGAATCAACCATCTCAGCACACTTCTATAAAGCCAGTCCGGGTTTGCTGGAATCTGCTGTTGTTGTAACTGTTGACAATCCTCGCAAAGGAAATCCGGTGGGAATTGACGTTTCGGAAATTCTGGATCTTCAGTCGAATCACCGGCCAAGCGCTGGTTCACCGTGTTATGGGCACGCCACAAGTACATGACTACATCCGACGAATATTTGACCTGTCAAAACACAATTCACATTAGACATTATACTTCATTAGGTACCCAGGTCTTCCATCCTTTGACAGAGACCCCCCGCGCACACACACACGTCAGGTTACCCAATTTCATCGGTCCCATACTATCGTGTGCCCATACTTTTTCTAGCGGAGGAGGATGTCAGGTCAACTTTCAAGTTTACAGGCCCCCAGAAGATTATCTCCGTCACACGATATATTTAACCCAGATCTACCAATACCAATTCAAATCCATCCTCCAAGGACTCACCACAAACTTGACAGGCCACTCTAGCACAAACTCTGGTGTAGATCTACACTCATTTGTTTCCGGGTGCTACTCAGCACACCCTCCCCCTTCTTCCTCCAGAATCAAGAGCCCCACATTTTTTATTCACCCTCAGCGCCCCATCTCAGTTCCCTAGTCCTCTTTTCTGCCATCCACACACCCCTACAGTACTCACCCAGTCTTCCATTTTGATCTTCTCCGTCACCATCTCCATGAAATGTTTAGCGCAATATGTACAACCAAAAAACGTCCCGACATACCCTCTGATCGCATAGAGCACACCCAACGGATCGAATCCAGCCTCTAAAATCACTAAAGTTCAATTTTACTGCACCAGGAAAACCTCACCACCTTACTCAGTCCATCTTCCAAGTACGCATTGATGGTCAACGTATGGAATAACGACCACAAACCACACGTATACCCGCGATACTTCCATTTCGACCCACGACAATGCTGCCAATTAGTATCATTGGGGAACGGGTAATCGTGACGCGCCTGAGAAAACGAGGATAAAATGCTGACAAATTCGAAGAAAAACAATTCTTACATCCAATTCATTAAGCTTATTCTTCCAATCATCCGAACTAATCGATGGTCCACTAGCATTTGCACTAGCATTTTGCGCCGCTAAATATTCCGATAAATCAGCGAAAAAACGACGCGCCCTCTCGCTTCGAGGCAAATCATTACCGACCGGCATTTTCAAAAATTTCAACGTGTCTTTGACATCGCGCGACTTTGGGAAGTACTGAAAACAAAATGTCAGTTAATTTGTTTACGAAAGTAGTCAAAAAACATATACCTTCTTCAATGTGTCCACGAAACGTGTTAGATTAGTGAAATTGGAACCAGCGATATTCTTCGAAATATAAGGCACTTCTGTTCGTAAAGCATAGCTGACGGCCAGAAGTAAGTCGGTCTCGGAAACGTAGTATTTCGCTCGACGGCTGAAATACAAAAAGTGAAATCCATAAAGTGCTATTATAAGTGATATATCGATTGATCAATGAAAGCTGACCGATCAATAGGGACTGAACCCATCGATTGATCAGGCTGATCGATCACAAGGAATTGGCTTAATTGATTAATCAGGATGATCGACCACTCTGTCAGGGAGATCAACGTAAATTGAACTATCAATCACCAATTAATAGCGATTGATTAGTCTGGCTGATCAATCAGAAGGGATGACTCTATTGATCGAAATGCCAGATAGATCAATGGAATCTGGTTCGATGGACCGATCGATAAAAAAATAATGAATTATACTCGATCTCGACTTACGATTCCAACGTTTCAGGTGTGCTAGGCTCGATTGGTCGCGGAGCATTGGTAGTTGGTACTTCAAGGAGAACTGATGACCCGATACCAGTTCCGTTAAGTTGCTCGATAAAAGACTGGCCCAACGATAACTTGGCCAGTACATCACCAACGATCATTCGCCTGAGCCTAAAATTACAACAATTTAAATCAGTATTCCTATGAAATTAAGATCAATCATACTCGGCCAAATATATCGGCACATCGTTGCCACGGACGATGATCGCTAGTGCGGGGAAATCCACCATATCCCAATCCTCGACCAACGGATGATCGTTTTTGACGCGTCGGACAGCGATGATTGGATAGTGAGGCAAGAAATCAAAGAGGGTCTAAAAATATCGGCGATAAGATCTAAGGAAAGCGTCCTATTTACCAAGACAACACGTGCAAGGGGTCTGACTCCGCGCACGCGCATACTCGTCACGATCGTCCTCTTTCTCTAACCGTTTGCTGAATAAATATTTGCACTTGGCACTACGTCATTTGCCATAGGACCATTCCAGGATCAAAGCCTTCTACAGTAGAACATACCTCGATTGATGTGTAATTATCGATTTCGGGGCGTTCGAATAACAAAACCAAATGTCTGGTATCGGCCGGCACATCGAGCCACGCTTCTTTCGCTTTGGAAGAACTGCAATTGAAATATGAAAAAATGATGTTAAAGAATAAAAACACACAAACTCGTACTTTGATAAGAATTGCAACGACGGCCAATCAGGGTATTGATTTTGCTCGTATTCACTGACTAATAAATCCACCAATTGTCGCCGAAGTTGACCAACGGAACGATGGGCAGTCAAATCAACCAAAGCATCGTCGTAGTCTTTAGCGTTTCGATTGAAATACTGAACAACGTTTGGTTAGATCGAATTATTAATTATGCCCTCTATATTTCTAGAACTTCCTTTCAATATTTGAAGAACTAGCCACTTACCCGTAAATAAGGCACTCTTTCAACACGATTGGCATCGCAAACTTCACGGTTGTAATCCAAGGCGCAATTGATTGCCGAAACATCGACGAGGGAATTCCAATCTGGAAAACACCAATCTGTTAGATTACGTACCGTAGGTATACCTAACTTTAAAAAATACAAACTATACTGTAAAATTGGCAAACGATTACTACATGCAGCAAACAAAGTGGGGAAAGAAGAAATGCCATTCCACCTGCTTACTTTTTACATCCTCCGCAAATTTCACAAAAAATGGAGCGAAATGGCGACAATGCCCGCACCAACTAAGATAAAATTCGATCAAATGAGCTTTCGGTGGTTTCTTTTTATTGAAAACTTCGTCGTCGAAATTTGTCGAACTCAATTGTAAAATTGGATCCGATGCTTCGTACAAAGATTCAGCGAATGCACCAACATTGGCTTGACGACGTTGGCGAGAGTATGAACACGTGGCCGAAACTGATTGAATCTGCTTCGCTTGGGACAATGACGAACAATAGGGAAAATAGAAAACAATAAAAACTAAGATTGACCAATAAATCGACCATATAGGCCTACGTCCTTTCGATGACATGGTTGCCAGATTCGTAATTAAAACAATAAAATTTACTTCCTATAACATAATAGTAACAACTAACGATAAAAATTTCACAATAAGAATTGTACCCGCAGAATAGAAACAAATTTCGAGAATTTGCTACTGGGCGCAACGCGACGTGGTCAGTGGTCCAGCGCACAGTGGTACAGGTACAGAAGGAAAAATGTCTTTATGACAAAAAGCGCGCGTGTTTAAATTTTATTGAAGCTCCAAGAGAAACTGCTTTTCAGAATGATAACGCCGCCTTTTATATTCCACAGTCGACAAAAGAATTCAACCCACCGCGCGTCGAATAAGCATCCGCCCGTTGTGAATCTACTTGTTCAAAGCAAATATTTGCATAACGTGTACGCCTAATGAAAAAACGGTGCTTCGGGCATGACTAGCTGGAAAAGGGAGGGGATGCGTGTGAGCTGGAAATCCTGTCATTGACGAAAGGTAAGTATTTATTCAATGACCAGTCGTGCTGTCTCCGGAAATGCATCGAGTTCGGTCGGCAAAAGTCGGAAAGAGAAAACTTGTTTTTCTTTCTTTATTTAATGACGAACAGGAAAGAGCAAAATTTGAGGGTTTGAATTTGTGAAAAAAGTCATGCAATCATTCGCTTAGAAGTAATTAGCTAACATCCAGAAATGCAGATATTTTGAAACTGATGGTGAGATAAGTGGTCCTTCTACATGACATCCTCTGAGACCTGGCTGAACAGACTGGCTAATCGTAGTCGAGATGACACTTTGGACAGTCAGGGCAGGAGTTAGAGAGCGGCGTGGCATATCTTCTCATGCTGTTCCAAGGGGGGGAGTCAAGACTTGCTGAAGAGCCCCTGAAGATCTGCTTAGAACTGAACCTACTCACTAAAGCGCAGTGGGGTGAGTCAGACCTTTGAGAAATAAAATGTAGGATGTAATTTCAGAAAACACTTTACAAAATGCAAAAAAATTAATGGTGAATTCATTAAAAATTTAACCCTGAGTAAGACCGAGAAGTTTTTATGCTCTGGTTAATATTGCACTGTTTTTAAACGAATATTCCGCCTCAGGAAATGCCTTAAAAGAACTACACAGTATAATCCTTTTCCGCATAAAAGCATCTTCCTGTACTCAATTGCAAAAACTATCACTCAGTATCATCTAGCATGAAAAAATTAAAAATTTTTCTATATACACCATATCTGCAGCTTCAAGGAGGCCTTTGGGCACTGTTTTCTGCGACTGGCAGGCAATGTGATCTTTCCAACCTCTGATCCACAATACTGTGCTGTGTGAATGTCAGAGGCCCAAGTGGGAAATAGTGATTCACTCGTTTCGTCTAGGTTCTAGTCATATGTGTGAATCTTACTTTCAACACTCACTAAATGATAAACAACTGCACGCTTTTTTTATTCTTTTTCCTCCTGGAAAGATCCATAGGAAAAGGAGTTCTGAGAGATTCTGGCCCAAATAAAATTGAAATATGACCGCTGATTAAGTCTAACATTTCGAGTCCTTCAACTGACTCATGGGACACTCAGATCAGGGTTTCTAGTCGACCAGACCCATAGACGGGCAAGTGAAACTGTGTGACATAATGCTTCCGCCCGGATTTAATTTGCAGTCTTAATGCATCATGGATCTGAACACACTGCAGCATAACTTCCAGCTCGTCCAGCTAAAGACTGCATACAGAAAATATGAGACAGCGCAGGCCAGCTGACGAGTAGCCGTCGAATACAACACATTCATCGATTATACTGTCTTTCAGGATGAAGATAAGCAGAGATCACAGAAACAGAGACTGACAATGGGCCACGAGGAAACCGATAAGTACTGCATCAAGAGGAAAGAGTCAGATCAACGATGCTTCTCCTTGGATGCAACGTGGGCGGGAATCGATCCCCTTTCTGGGGGCTCTAGGCAAGGCCCCCCAGATTACAAAGCAAAGCCCACCTTAAAGGGTCCGGGCGGAAGCATTATGCTAGAAGGCATCATACCCACACCTAAAAGATGTGCAGGCCTAAACTCACCGACCAAAAAAAATTTTTTTCATTAGATTTTGAAATTGTGGGAGAACGCAAAAATGATGCTTGGGTATCTATTATCAAAATCAAATGCATTTTACAATGCTTCTACACTAGTTTACTTATGGATGTGAAGCAGAGAATATCGCCGTAGATTCCTAAAACGCGAAAAGCGAGAAATTTAAATTTTGGAAAAAGCTCAATGTCAGTGCATCTCATGCCTACAATAACGCTAATTTAAAAATTCCACAAAGTTCAAATTTCCTGAAAGGTACTGTAAACGCCTGGAACAATCTCGTTGAACGAAAGCCCACTAAGTTTTTCCGCATTATGTATTCCCCCCCCCCCCCTCTGTGGGATTTTCAATTTTTAGCTCCAATGGGTGACTATGCAAGCCTTAAGTAGTCTATTCACAATAGGAGTGCGAAAATGTTTCAGAATGAGATTTATACATAGAGAATTAATATAGCTTATATGATCATTGAAAAAAGTGCTGCTGAAAAGGCTGACGGTGAGCTGGCTACAGTAAGTGGTGTAGGTAGGTGGTGGCCATCAAGTTCTGGGTCAGGCATAAATGCTAAATATGCATTAAAAAATTAGCATCCTTTTCGCAGAAAAGCCTTTCTTGGGCTCTTGAGAAATCTTCTGAAGTCAAGATTGAATGACAGAGACACAGGGTAGAGTGTAATATTCGAAAAATTCGAAATAGAGAAATGCCATTTTTGCAGCCTAAATTAAGCTGCCACCATCAATAGGTGGACAATATTTTTAATAGTGCTCGATAGGAACACATCATCCTTTAAAAAACGGCTTTTTTTTTCTTCTGGTTTTTTTGCGGTTTTTGAAAACTTGAATTTCGCGCTTCTATTTCATTTAAAGAGAGTGGCGGGGATGGAGGCATTGTAAAATACATCAATTGCGCGGTTGAATGATTACAGTACAGCAAGGAGTTGGAATATATAAATAACACAGGAGAGGAAACAGGCTTATGTTACACGGTGTCGCCGACTTTTAATTCATGCCAAGCTGATATAAGCAGTTTGCCCATGTGCCTGCGCACACTTTGCTTTTCGACATGGATGTGTGCGCGCGGCCTGGATGTCGTCATTTTTTTATTTTACTTTTGGTAGGCCATAAGTTTAATTAATTGTGATGTTCATGGGATCAATCGGAAGCTTAAAAAATAAAGAGTTCAGTTTTGTTGAAGGTAACACTGGTTTTTATTTTCTTTTTTGTTCTTTCTCCCCAAAAGAGTCAAAGGCCCGCGGCTGTGCGCGCGCACACATACATGTCGAAAAGCCATGTGTGCGCAGGCACATGTGCGAACTGCTTATATCAGCTTGGCATGAATTAAAAGTCGGCGACACCGTGTAACATAGGCATGTTTCCTCTCCTGTTTTATTTATATATTCCAACTCCTTGAGTACAGGCAGTTGCTCAGCTCGCAAAGGCGGATTTCAGTGGCCACCATTGTCAAATAACTTTTCAGTGCAGCGGTCCTTCAGGGAAATGGGTAGGCCTCGATTTTTGGCTATTTCTGGAGCCAAATATTTTCAAGCAGGTGTTTCTTATCGCAAAGAGCGTGATATTCAAACAATGATCTGAGAGAGACTAACAATAAGCGGGGGCTACTGTTGCCGTTGTCGTTTAAGGCCCGTTTATACTTACGCCGGGTTGCCGGGGACGGGGCCGGGTGGCCGACGCGCACAGGGTAAAATTAAGTTTCACCAACCCGGCGCCGGGGACCCCGCCGGGCACTACGGCGCGAGTATGTGCACCGTTTTCGCCCCGCCGGGGCCAACCTCGCCGTGGTGGTTGCAGAAAAGTCGCATTTTACTGCAACCGCCCCGTCGCCGGACACGGCGACTCACAAAAATAAAGAGCCATCAAGAAATTTGGATCGTTTTATTTTTTATCAATCCGATTCTACCAAATTTTGTATTTGAACAGGTACGCATTTATCCCGAGAGATTTCTTGTGTGAAATTATGATTTGCAGGCTTTTTTGGCACCCACACATCAATGCACGATATGTGAGTTTTGCCATTACTGGAAGATAACAAGAAAAGGATAGACTCGTGGAAATCGATTGCACTTAAAGTTGTGGAAAAGTCGGGCGTAGAAAAAACAAGAGCTTCTGTGATAGTTTAATTATTTGCAAGTGGAATTTTTTGCATTGTGTAGTTTAGAAGACATGAAGTTTAGCCCAGTCTTATAATTATATGTGAGCTGGCTTGCTTCAGTGGAAGTATGCAAGAACAGATGGGAGTCGATAAGAGATAAGCAAAAAAAGCAGAAAAAACTCGTAACTGGACCAGCGGCTGGCGAACGAATGGACGAATGGAGGGAGACGAATGAGCTATATTGTTAGCATGGCTTTATCTGAATCTGCAAGCAAATTGCTGGCAGTTTGTGACGTGATAATTATATGTTATTTTTCCTGTGTTATTTTCTCTGTATAGTTTTCCCCGTTTTTTGCTAATTTATCAACACCACGCCTGCTCGGGAGCCTTTCTACTACCACGGAAATTGACCCTCTGCAAATTGATACCTCTCACGTACGATCTCGTAAAATCTTCTTTCGTTCTAATTCTGTTTTTTCCTCCATTTCTTTAAGAGTCGTTGTACATACGTAGAGTATGTAACTTATGCAGAAGAGAACAAAGCTAACATGAGGAGGACCACCCGCTCTCCCACCCACTTCTTGCAGACATTTCCCCCCCCCCCCCCCCGAGACTGGCCTCCGTTAATCGCTCTTTTCCGGCCGGGGCAGCGTTGCCAGACGTGGCCTTTTCCGGCCACTTTTGGCCGGAATTGTGTCCTGCTGCGGGTTCTGTGGCCGGGCGACTGTTGTGGCGGGTTTTGTGGCCATTTTCACCTTTTCATGGCGGATGTGGCCGGTTTTAAGGTTTTTGTTCGAAATTTGGCGCTTTTCACGTTGATTCTGGCTTTGGTCAAAACTAATCTGAGGAGTAGGCTTATAAGTGATACTGTTGATTCGGTCTTGCAAGTTCGTTACGGTATGTAGTTGGTGTAACGCCTGCTAGTTTTACTGCACCAAAGGAAATGCTCAAATTGTTCACGTCAGAAATTTACTTTATTTCTGGTGCTGATGACGGTCTGGATGGTGATAACGAGCTTGAATTTAATGATGTGTACGCGGCTTTAGACGTTTTGGAAGGCAGATAGATCTGTTCTGGTCATGACACGATTTGTTGGAGTAAAGATGTTGTTATTCGGATAATGCTGCTTGTTCTGGAAACTCGCTGAGTTGCGAACTTTATCGTTTCTTATGATGGCAGTTTATGTGGCGGCTTCAAAAATTTTAGTGACCGTTTTTGGCCATTTTTAGGGTTGTGAGCTGCGGGAATCATTTTCAGCATCTGGCAACACTGGGCCGGGGGTGACCCCGGCGCCGGATCCCGGCTGAAGTATATTTCGCTCACCCCGGCGATCGCCTCCCGGCCACGGACCCCGCTCCGGTGTCAGATG
>JASANH010001635.1:0-32340 GCA_030248295.1 Mesodorylaimus sp. YZB2_4 | reverse complement strand
AAGATTAAAAATAATTCAGCAGCAAGCAGGCTTTGTGGCTGATTTGGTAACCCCGGAATGCACTAATGCTGGTGAGATGGCAACAACCCGTTGCGATCAAATGATGACCGTCATCTTTAAACAGGATACTGGCGAGTGGAACAATTTGATGGTGATGGAGTTCGTCGTTGCGTCAATCCAATTAACGGAGAGTTCATTTTGCCAGAAAATGAATACGAAGGCGGGAAACTAATCTGCGGAGGTAAAACTCTTTGCAAAAGTCAATACTGTCCCGCAAGTGTATACAACCTGGGCTTTTTTCAGCATGCCATAGACATCTGGAGAGTCTGCTTCTAAAACTGCCTATTGAGAAGGGCAGGCTTCCACAATGTGACAGGCAAGGTATGTACCTGTTGTTGTCACTTTCCGCCAATGTAATGCAGTGCTTTTGTGCCTTTAGGTAAATACACACCAAAATGAACAATGACTTTGTTGAAAATTATGCGTGCAGCTCTCAGAATTTATTTCGAGTGATCGGAGAATCAATCGTCCTATAGATACTGTATTGTATACTTTGCGCACGAGCAGTTGCTCTATTACCAATAAAATCTCATAAGGTTTGCATTGTTTCTCTGATAACTTCGTAAGACTTGGATAGCAGGTGCACGTTTTTCCAGCAATCCCTTTTTTAATGGCCACCTTTGCGTCAGTGTTTGCGGTAGCGGGACGTACGTAGCGCTTTGGGGTCGTGCCGTGTTTTGATTGTATGTACCTATTTGGCCTTGCTGACCAATGCAATGGTAAAAAATGGAATTTTTAATTGAAACTATTGTAGGATGAGATATATGGTATCTTAGGGTTGTTAAACTGAAAATTTGTCGGTCGTTTTTTTGATGGATCAGTCGTGACAATAAGAGATCCTTCAAATGCCATTTCCTAGACGAGGTTTGAAAAAATTAACCCCCTTTGCAGTCATTTGACAAAATACGGTATGCAAACACAATACACATCAGTAGATAATGTACGTATACGCAATGCACGTAATGCAATTAAGTATGTAATGCATTACACAGTAGCTATCTGCACGAATCCGCTAGTAATATCTGCTGACACATGAAGTGCGCTATTTTTGTCTTTGTACCTTTCCATTGTTGACGTTTCGCCCCTCGTGCGTAAAATCCGATTCTTCGAAAATCTTTTTTTCGAGTCTTTTTGATCATCTGGACAAAAGGTAAAAAGATGACGCTGTGTTGTTATTGTAAGCATACGACAGAAATTCTACGTCAAGGATTTGTAAAAAGCGTTGGAAAAAGCATTACATTTTCGAATTTGATGTCATGATTTCGACGAGGTACAATTAAAATTGTTCAAAAGCGAAAAAAAGTGTTTTAATTGCCTAAAACCCGTGTGAATGCGTCCTCTGTTGAAGCGAGGCTTGCGTCATGACTTTTCGTGGACCATACTGTAAGTAACAGCAGCAGGTGCTTATTAGCCTGACTGTCAGAATGCTAGTGACGCACTTAGAGATTCAGAAAAATGACAGTGCAATTTTCCGGCCAGAAAAACTTGACAGCAATTCAGGTCAAACGACCTGAATTGAATGCTAATGCCATAACAAACGTCACATAAAACTTGAAGCTTCTAAGTGCCTTGTATTGGCAGTTTATGATTCGACAAGGGGTAAACAACATAACGAATGTTGTGAAGAGCGATCGCCTGGGACAATGAATTTACAAATGACCACCATTCTTCTCATAGCATTTCTGAATATTACCATCTATAACCAATCGCATGGATTTGTCGCCTATTTTCCACGATTTCGCGCGTCAGAACGAATAAACAGTTCCTGCGATGGAACTGCGCACGAGTAAGTGTACATATACCTGTGTAAAAATATGGTAGGCTGTATCAGCCATCAGCCTGCTGAAGTCTATTTGATAAATACGAGGTTAAAATTTCAAAAGTTTTCTTTTGTAAATAAACCACCGCTGGATCGGATGGGAGGAGGGGTTCCTGTCGGATCGGATCGGCGCGTATCGATCTGGTGGGGATACACAAAAATTAAGTGGGAAAAAATTTACTCTCTCCTGCCTGATCTACTTTTTAATCGGGATCGAATTTGTGTGGACAATGTGGCCGCCTATGGGTTTTCTCTCAGTAACATTTCTTAATTTTCGGAAGAGCTTTCTGCACTTGGTTCTTGCCTTACCTGACCAGAGTCAGCTCTATTTCTTTGAAGTCTCCTTTTTTATTGTCTAAGCCTAGCAGCTGCAATAGCACCAAGTCATGCACGACTGGTCGCAAGATTTCTTTCTCCTGATGCTGAAGAATGAAATCCAGAAAAGCTTAATATGCTTTTCGCCCAAGTGATTAGCCCTTAGTCTTATCGTTAGCCACGAATTTTCAGTTAGCATAATACAGTATAACTATTGCCTTCTTGAGAAGTTTCGATTTTAGTTCCAAGCTTGATAAATTATTGCCCCTCCAAATAAGCTAGGCAGGAAGAAGCAAATGTCCACTGCTACTGAACCCCACTTTGTGGCCGCTGGGCCTGCGGTCACTATTGTGTGTCTCTAAATCGCCCAAGTCGGGATTTATTTTTGGCTAATCCGGCATTTTAAGTTTGCGATATGTTTCTCGAAAGGACTTTTAATTCAGGTCGACCATTAAATTTAGCAGCTAAGGTCCGAAAAATAAGGTACCTCTGCTCTCTAATATTGAGCTTATCTAACCACAAATTTCACCCCATTCTTCCTTCTTTGGGTTGTTTGTGCTTCTATTCTCACCGTCAGACGCACCCAAGGGCACAGGGCACAAAAACCTGAATGCTTTCATACGCTGACAAAGCCACAATCCTTTCTCCGTGCTTAAACCCAGAACGAAGACGAAATTATTGATCACTAGTAAGTTTTTAATTAGACCCGAATCTAGAATTAAGACCGGCTACAAAACTCATCAAAATAGCCACAGGAACCGCCTTTCCTTCGTCATGTGCCGCATTTAGTCAAGTCAAGTGAAGTCCATAGACAGTCCTAGTTTTCGACCAGCTATTTATGCTTAGGTTTTCTCAGGCGCAGAAACCACGTAGTGTGCAGGAAATCATTAAAAATTGTGCTTTCTTATCTTTCAGACGCATCTCCTGCCGACGGCGATGTCTTTGGAAATTGCTTCGAAAATCTGGAAAACCCTGAGCGATTGTGGCTATTTATTATACACCCCTGGCCGCCGGACGGCCGTGACCGCAATAGTTCTGTGTATCAGCTATATACAGAGTCTGTGTAAGCCCTTGACTAATAATGGCACAAAATAATCTTATTCAATGTATGTGTCGCTGACGTATCGTTTACATGCCAGCAAGCAAATGTTCACGTATGAAGAAAATAATCAAAAAGAGGCAAAACGAACCAGTTTCTAGCGCGTTCTGTTTTTATTTGGAACCTAAAACAGTTTTTAGAAATTGAGGTAGTTAGAGCGCAAGCATTCATATTTATCTACGCCGCAAATGAAGGTCAGACTGCGCTGCAGTGAGTTCTTGCACCACTTTTTGGATCAACACAGAATCCGTGACCATCAGTGCCTGTTTGACGAGGCAAATACCAGCCTAGAAATACGAATTTTTATGCATCACAGCAGTTCACGAATGTCAACATTAAAGAGGAACCTTTTTCATCGCAAAGAGGCATGGCGGAGCCTTTCTGTTCTGTCTTTACCAAGCCTTCCAACATTTTGTGGCAGGCTGAGGAAAAAATTTTATCAGTATCGTATAGTCACTTGTTGCCATGCCAGTCTATAGGATAGTCCGAACCGAGTGCTGTGCTGTGTTAGTGAGAGGGCTTGTTGTTAAAAATGGCAAGAAATGATTTTATGGTTTTACCCTTCCCAGGGTGTACTGTAATTTGGGGGCTACAGGAGTCCAAAGGGGCCCTAACTGAGTGGGGAATACAAGGGGAGACTAATGGCGGTTTCTTTGAAGGAAATGAGCCATCTTACCCCCACATTCACTTGACGGCTGACTCCATTCACTAAAACTGCCTTTGACCATACGACCGTTGACTGGGTTAGCACAATAGCGACCCCAAACCGTAATCTGATTGACCTTCCAATACCCTTTAATAAAAGCATCTAGTAACTTTGAACATGTCATTGTACATTGCACTTGCGGATTATGTCAAGATTGTACATGCACGATGGGTCATAGTTATCGAAGGGTAGCTTATCAAGGGACCTGGGACATGAGTGAGGGGTCCTATTAGTGGGGCTCAAAATATTTCATACTACGGCAAACCTTTGGCTATCTGTATCTCTATACTATACGATAAACCCTGTTTTTTGTTGACCAAGATCGAAGAAATTATATCCGTTTGATAATCCACATTTCCCAACACTGCAAGAGTATGCACCCAACTTCTATGTACTCGTCAAAGGTTTCCCCTGGATCGAGACTTACTGTACTCGCATAAGAAAGGTATTGAATTTCTTATGCCTGCGATTAATCGTAACGAGCTTTATTCCTAGCTTTTTGCATCAAAACTTGAATAAGGCTCACAAAAATGACCCTTGAATAAAACTAAAAATCTCAGTTATCTGGGTCTTACAAGCGGGGATTTAGGTTGTTCATTTGAGATTCTTACCTTGGTCAGTGCACTGAGGCAAGGTTAGATCTTGCATGCCTTTCTCTTTGAGTCTGAGAACACGGGCGCGCTCTTTGTCGCAAGGCCCTTGAGGAAGAAGAATGGGAGATGTGCTGTTGGCCAAAACGATTTTAATGGTTAGCAACACCAGCAACACCACGAAATGCAGAGTAGTCATTTCTGGACCTGAGCAATATGTGGTCCCAGCGGCGTCTGATGAAAGGACTAGACGATGAACAGGGACTGTAACTTTTCGCTAATCGGCTTAATCGGCGGATTCCCCTCAAGGTCGTCCTGAACAATTTTGTGGCTGGCTGTTGCCGTTGACTCAAGTACTCGTACTTGACTCTGGCAACTCACTTTCCCTTTTATACCTGCATACAATTGAATCAATTCCTTCAAAAGAGCCAATTCACCTGTTTCGAAAACAATGAAACATGCAGTAGTTGGGACGCGTTGACTTCAGTGTTCTAACTTTAGATGACAGCAAAAGCTAAACTAACATTTGGCCCCAGCGACACCATGATTACCATGATAATAAATATATATTCCTCATAAAAACCATGTTTCACAAAGTTTAAAATTTTTAGGCTCGGTTTTTATATGCATTTGTGAAAATTTGATTCCAGCATTGTGTGGTGATTGTTGGTTATATGTCATATGGTTGCCTAAAAAAAAGCAAAGTGTTTTTTAAACATGGCATTGGCAGTAGCATTGTGTGGTGATATGGTTAGGAGAGGACATGAAAAATTCAGTTACGTTTTTATGCGGCAAGGTTAAATCTTGCATGCCTTTCTCTTTGAGGCTGAGAATGCGAGCGAGATCTGAGAATGAGATGCGAGCCTTTCACAAATGTCGGAGCGAAAAACTTCCGACAGTAATGCGCGGTAACTAAAACACAAACTGCAGTTGTAAGATTCGGTGTGGTTTGTCATAATTTTCCTGAAAGAAAACGAACGGTGTTCTAGTGGACATCACCAAAAGAATTGCTAAAAACAAAAATAGTGGACTGTATACTGAAAAAATAGAAAAAATGTAACTATATGCGCTAATTATTTGGCTACAATATATGTGCGTCCCATGCACTCTTACAATGGAGCATCAGGGACCGTCAAGTCGAACTTCACAAAACCATTAATTCAAAGTTGTTCCTAGGTGCAAAGGAAAGCTCTCTGCGAAATATGATAGGCGTCTGGCCAACCGGTAAGCAATGGAGAGCTTTCCTTTGCACCCCGGAACGACTTGCAATTTTTGGTTTTTGTTGGCGATGTCCCCTTGTTAGCCATTATTTGAGCGAACAAGCCGCTGGCACAATATTTTGTGGAAGAGATGCGCGAGAGCTGATATAGGTCAGCACAACGAACGATCCCACACGTATGTAAGCCCCGCAAGCATTGTAGTCAACCCTTAACCTTTGTGGTCTTGCACAAGAATATAATGGACTAGTTCCAAAAACTCTGTTGGACGAAAAATTTTAGGCCAGTTAATGCACACAGGATGCAGGATGGTCTACTCGCTCGCAGGCAAAAGTATGCTAGTGGTTGTTAGTATCTTACCCCACAATGCCCCGCCTAGAAAGAGCATAAAAAAATAGCTTGTTTTAAGTAATGCAAGAGAAACAGAAGAATAGAAAACCCTGTTGGAAATGGAACTCAGGTCTCCAGGTTACGCTTTCTTTTCCCACATTCTCGCTCGACCAAAACCCTTGCTTCCACTGATCGAAAGAATAGAAGTTATTCTATTCTGCTGGGATTTGAGGATGATTATTCAGACTGTTATGGTCTACATGCGCTGAAACCTCGCTTGCTATCAAAAAGATCAAAGAAACTGTTTCTGCTCGAGCGGCATCTGTGCAAGGGTTGCCTCTTGGTTTTTCGGACAAGCAACCGCAGTAGCGCAAACCCCACAACACAAGACCGATTCTATGCGGCTGCAAGCATTGTGTTATGACAAGGATTATATCTTGATCCTATGTCAGATACGCCTGCAGTAACTTTTTTGAATGATACAAGCGTCGAGCTTCTGCTCGATCATGCACTTGTTTCAACCAGCGTGGGTTCTTTTTGCAGTGCCCCAGTAGTGTACATACAGTAGAAAAGCCATTAGTAGCCATTTGTATGGCTGGACTGAAAGCTTTTTGTGATAACAGACATTTTTGCAAATAACGGAATCGTCTCTCTTTTTCTTTTTTTTCTTTTTATTTATTTTATTTAAAGAATTAAAATGTTGGAGTAATAATGGAAAAGAAGTGGGGATAGTGTTAGTAGAAAGATAGAATATAGTATAAGTATAACTTATAAAATTGAATGGCATATAAAACGAAATGATTCAATGACTCGAGTAAGGCAAAAAACTTAGTGTGCGATATAAATCTACGGTGTACAGAAAGACAAATAAGGGCGCCGCTGAAGATCGAGGAGTCCCGTCTCTCGTTTTCTTACACATCATTTTGGGCCCAGGTCATAACCATATCGGGTTGCGGGTCGTTTAAGTGCCATCCAAGTTAGGATCAAGCCAGAATATTCCAGATGACCAAAAGAATGAAGAATAACAAGGATCCAGTGATATCCAGCGCTAATCCTAAGTGTACAAGTTGGGGTGTATATGTATGAGGGCGTGTGCAGCTATTCCTTGGTCAGTGTTGTGCCTTCTCTCTGCCAGGTGCGACCTGTTGTGAAACAGGCGTGATAACACCAGCATTGCTCACAGCGGGTAAAACTTTTGCACGGTTGGATGGAATATAGAGGATAGAGTGATGTCTGCTGTATCTCCAGAGCCTATGCTCACAGTCAGAGCTCCACGAAAAAAGCAAACATTTGCACAAACTGGCTACGTCAGATTAGCAGCTGGCATTTGTTCACTTCTTTGAATAGGCAGAAGAAAATCTCAGATGTTCATTTTCTTATAGCATTGGAACTTATGAATAAATACGCCCATTCTTGGCATGGATAGCTTGAAGCCGACTTCGATAGCAAACGGGGCCATAAAAGAGCCGCTAATTTGTTTTCCTTCATATTAGAGTCTTGCCGTTTCTTGAACGTCTGTCTCGAGCCAGTGAGCTACAGTACGTACTCCGAAACGGTACACAAATGATCAAGTCTATCGTTATAATTCTAGCCCTTTCGTCCCACATTGTCTTCGCCATTGAATTACAGAAAGACCCAGGGGGAGATGGGTCATTTTATCACGAGGCACCACCCCAAACTAAAGCTCGCCCACAGCCGAGTCCCCAGCGGAAACCAGTCCGAGTAGACAACTGGGAAGAAAATGACAGACAACCGGCCAGACATCGTGCGGCGTACTCATCAGTTTTTCGGAACAATGTCGATCGTGGCAGAGACGAGGCCACTTTCCAATTCCAAGTGCCCCTACCACGTCAACGCGTGGGTTCCGATGAACACAGCCATCGTGCGTCGTCTCAGCCAGTAGGACGGCAACGAACAGCACTGTCGTCCAACGAGGTCCAACCTGACCAAGAAGCCAGATTTCAGCAGCCTCAACGCTACCGTCCAACCCAGCAGGACCACCACGACCACCACGAGAACGAAGGACACGAACACGATGATGATGGAGCCAATTACTTTGAGCTACCCACGACCAGAGCTCCGCCAAAGTCTAAAGCATTCGAATGGATGCTTGCAGAACAGTCTAGATCTCGTAGTAGTGTGTTTGGAGGAGCCTTTGGACGACAGCGCACGCAAGGTGGGCCGCAAGCACAATCTCCAGCGGCTGAGTGGCTCATCCAGCTTGAGCGACTGTTGATCAGGAGCAACATTATCAATCCGCGCTCCGCGACTGACATCGCCGCAACCTTTGGTAGGCCCAAAGCAGCACTAATATATACTGCACATAGACCACAGATAACTGATTCCTTTCAGGTGTTCGTGTACCCAACTTGTTCCTTACTCGATACAACGGCAGAGCTCTGACACCTCAGTCCATCACTATGATGCCAATCCCAGGTGATCACAATGCTGAGACTAGATTCCGATACGGCCTGACAACCTTGGTGGAGCAAGGAAAACTAAAGGATCTGCAAGCCGTGGTCAACCTTCTCGCTTATTTGGCAATTGACAACAAGATTATCCGAATAGAAGAAGCCAAAGTACTAGCAGCCAAATATGGTACTGCAGGCGCAAGTGCCCAAGTCCTGTCGTTACACCCTTGTGTTTCAGGCATAAACATCGAAGAGCGTGGCGTTGGAGCCATTCTTAGTGTCACCGCTGGAGACCCAATATCGTCGAAGAAGTTCGTGATGGCTATTTCGACTCTCCTCGATGACAAGCCCATTCAGCCCCAGAACATCCCGCGTCAACAGAACCCGGCAATAAACCTTGTATTAGACTTGCTGGTTGACAACGAAATCTTGGATTCGGTCGCGGCTGCCAGGTTGGCTTTGGCTGCGGGTAAGCTAAATCTAACTCAGTGCCAAAATAGAAAACTGTGCACGATGAAGTTTCTCAGGCATCGGAGGTCGACCTGATCAAGCCAAATTGAGACCACACGAAAGAACATTATCAGGGAGCGACCTTTTACGATTGAACATATTTGGTACTCCAAGGGGTCGAAGGCGTTTCATGTCTGCCATGCTGTCTTTATTGGTACCCCCCGCGCGAAAACCTGGCCAAGGCCCACCACCACCGAAGAAGGACCTATTCGTAAACATTTTGGCAGACTTGCTGCGCGACAATCAGATCCTGGATGAAGATATAGCCGCTCGACTGGTCACCTATTTGGGTGAGCAATGGTTACTGGCAGCCAAATGAAACAATTGATGTCGAGACTTACAGTACATATGGTTTAGGAATAAAACGCATAAAACTGCAGACTCAGGTTGGACGACTCAATCTGTTCAATATCGAACTCGATGGCGATCCTCAAGCCAGTGAAAGATTTTCCGCTGCCATAACTTTGCTGTTTGGTGGAAAGAAACCAGAACCAGGCAGACCCGCCAACATTCTCCGACTGATTAGCCTGCTTCTGGAATTGCTGGCTGGCAATGGCATATTTCAAACGCAGGACGCTGCAAATTTGGCGGCGACGCTGGGTATTTGCATCTTGTTCGCACCTCCCGCCTTGAGTACATGCGGCTGATGTTTTAGGTCTGCGAGTCAACCGTGATGGCCCATTGGACATCGGCGGCAAGCCATTGTCCACCGAAGACGCTGCCAATTTGCATGTGGATGGACACCCTGGAGCTCGAGACCACTTCCTCGAAAGCCTTCATTTTTTGCTGAACTCCAATCCTCCCTTGGTCGGCCGTGATAAAGTGATGTATATTGCCGAAATGGCCTTGAAGCTGTGCGTAGAAAACCAACTTGTGGACGAGGCTGGCGCCGTAAAACTTCTTTCCAACTTTTGTAGGTGACTCAAATGTGCATTGCATTTGCTGTATCAACTTCAGGCCTTCTACTTTTTCTTCAGCTTACCAAGGAGAGGATCAAGTAACGGAATTCAAACTGACAGTCAATGGTATTCCCGATGCTGCATCCACTTTCGTCTCATCAGTGAGCGGATTATTAAATGGACGATCAGCTGAACGTGGAAGCTTGAAAACACAATCAATCGAATTCACCGCATTGCTATTTAAGCTACTGGTCGGCAACAAAATTTTGGCGCAGGATCAAGCTGATAAGATATCCGCCACCTTTGGTAAGTGTTCGTCTTGTCATTGTGCGTCCCCACCTGTTCATAGGATGTTAGCTAAACTAGAATCATTTTAAATCAGAATCAGGTTGTTCACTTGGTTGGCTAGTCCCATATTAGTTCGGCCAGCAAGCCTGACTAGGCTGTTCTCAGAGTGGGGACAGGTCTATGACAACACTTTAGTAATTCGTTACTTGCCTTGTACACCTGGTTCTGGTCCACCCCCCCCCCCCCCCAGTGCCGCCGAGAAGCGAGTAGCAAACGAGGAAAATCACGAGCCCCAGTGTATCCCTGGTCAGTCGCGTGGGCTGTGACGAGTAGAAGAGTATGACAGATCTCCCTGGCTGGGGAACGTCAGCCTTAACGAGTTGATGTTCCAGCCGCAGGTAGGAGTATGGTCGGTAGACGGCTTGCTCCAGTCGAGGGGTTGTCACGCTGACTTCGGTCGGTCACATCCTCTCCCAAAACCGCAAATCGGAGGGGTGCACCAGTATGGACAGCCCCTCCCTGCTGTTACCTGGCCGCCCTGCCACGCGATCGAGGCATTACCCGGGTTGCGATATGATGGCAACCGTTTACTAGGGTGGCTCGACTCCCGAGTGATTATGAGAGGGCCACCAAAGGCAAGAACGAACAGGCACAAAACAGCAGGTTAGTATCAATGCAGATCGAGAACCAGTCCAGGTTAGTCGATACCTCTACACTGCTTCCAGAGACGCTGGTCCTGTACACACTCCTGATGCTCTCACGGTCAGCTCTTCCAATTAGTGGAGGCTAACGGAAATCTGCTGTGAGAGTTAGTCGCCTCACGGTCTCGCTTGTCAACCTATAGTCATGCTAAACAAACGTTCAGCTATTTTAGATGTGCCAACTGTCAACTCAACTGACCAAAAGCTCACTGCAAAAGACGTGTCATCCCTGAGTATTCAAGGGAACCAAGCCCTGTTGCCGAAAGTGCTACCCACGCTTAGCCTTATCGTTGATGGAAAATATTCGGGCATAACTGGTGTGCATAATCGCATTGGTGCCCTAATCGCAATTCTGTTGGACCTGGCTACTGGCAACAACCTGATCGATGCCCCAGAAGGGAAACAGCTTGTTGATATGCTGGGTATAAATGTCGTTGATTTCCATAAAATCATGCCTGCAGGTTTGACATTTTTAGACATCAATATTGAACACGATGCCATCGCAACCATTGAATCGAGCATCGAAAAGCCCGAAAACTTGTTCAACTTCAAATTAGGCTCAAAGACGGCAGCCAATAATCGATTCCTGTTCTTGTTAAATCATATACTTCAGGCCACGACATTGACCAAGGAACTGTTCGACTTGGCCATCAATGCCGTCCTCGATCTGATGGGTGACTACGACGTCATAGATCACAAAGCCGCTGCAGACTTGGCTGCTACTCTTGGTATGCCAGCTGTTACCGTTAGTTTGTGTTGTGGTATAGAGGACAGACTTGTGGGTATCATTGTTGAGGGACTTACTACTAGAGCAGAGGATCCAGCGGTCGGAGCATGGGAGGGTGTGACCAAAATACAAATGGGCCCGCATCCTTGTCGTTAGGTTTATGTGGTTCTCTTATCGTTAGCCTCGTCTTGCAGACGTACGAGGCCGCGAGCCAGGCACCGTCTTACCCGCCAACAGTATCAAGCAGCTGCATATTGCCGGCACTCCTGGATCGAGAACCGTTTTTGTGTACCTAGTGAAAAGCTTGACCGAACAGACAGCTCCACAGGGCATCAAAAAAGCGGTCTTGATTCTCCGCATCACCGTCGACTGGGCTGTAGCTAATGGCATCTTGGATGCACAGGGCGCTGCAAAGTTGCTTAATAAATTTGGTATGACAGTAAAGACAACGTTTTTTTTTCAAAAATTCTGCCTAACCCGTGCGTTTTAGAGGCTGGTGGCGACATCAGGCGGTTGGACTCACAAGTCACGAAATTGGCCTCGGCAAATGCAATTCTATCAGGCAATCCATTCGCTTCGATCAGCTTTATCAGTGCATTCGATGCATTGCTCGGTGACAGACAACCAGTAGATAATGTTTTGAGCGATGACGTTGGGCCAGCAGCAACTCTTATTTTGGAGCTGCTTTATGGAAATCGGGTGTTCACTGAAGCCGACTGGCCAAAAATCGCGGTTACATTCGGTAAGTGCGTGCTCAGCTGTCTGATAAGGATGCTGTGATAAGGCCCCTGGTTTAGGACTTGCCAAATTACCTAATGTCGCCCCACTGACCAAGGAGACATTGAACACTCTCTCGATCGGCAGAAATGCACGAACTAAAGAGAAATTCTTGTCCGTCCTTAAATTTGTACTCAGTCGTAAAGCAGGACCAACCGACAAGGAAAGCGTTACTGGCCTAATCAGCATTTTGTTGGAGTTGATGGTCGAAAATGGCATCATTGGCAATCTCGCGGCTGTAAACTTGGCTCGGCTATTGGGTAAGCTATATTCTGATACGCCGCGCAATATTGGCAGCATTAGCCACGATCACTTTCAGGTATCGTCGAGTATCCGCAAACACGAATTGACTCTGGCAAACAAGCTTTGGTTAAAATTGGAATCAACACAGCAGCTATTCACGGGTTCGAGACCGCTAGGACTACGTTTTTCGGCTTATTCGATGTCTACTACGCGAATAGACAAAGGTTCAATTCGACTGGCTCTCTCGACTTCGCCTCCAAACTGCTCTTAAAAACGGCAGTAAGCAATAGCATTATTGACCAGGATACCGCTGCAGATGTGGTACTAACTTTTGGTATGAGATCGAAGCCAGTTATCTCTTGACTCTTGCACAGGAATGGGGTTCTAGGTACTCCTCCTATTCGCGACGACAACCCTTACACGCCAACCACATTGAACCCGGACTTAGTAGACTTGTTGAACATCGGCGGAACTGCCAAGGGAAAGGAAAACTTCGTAGATGCCCTAAAAAGTGTACTTTCTAAAGGTTACGCTACAAAGGACAGTATTGTTCGAAAGAAACAACTGATCGTCGCCTTCTTGCAACTGCTGGTTGATAATGCCATTCTGGACACTTTAGACGCATCGAAGATTGGCGACTTCATTGGTGAGTTGTGTCTGTCTGCGACCGTAATCTGGACCGCGCACTTACAATTAGGGCTTCTAGGCGTCATCTTCCCACAGCAAGACTTCGCTATCACCAACGTTTTTAACGTGGGTGTTCTTGGAAGCGAAAAAGGTGGAAATAATTTCTTGAAAGCAGCTAAGCAGTATTTGGAAAAAGCAAAATCGAATCAAGCCTCTGTGACCAATATGAGAGCTACGTTCGTCAATATGCTTTTGTACCTGTTGGCTGAGAACAAGATACTGGATAAGGAAACGGCTGCTAATTTGATCGTCACTTTCAGTAAGTCAAACTGCTGGTTTTATGTGGTTTGCAGTATTACAGTAGTGTGTTCCAAAAACAGCTGAGCTGGCTATGCTTCTCTCAATCTGCCAAACCATAAACCTTTTGAAGCTGGGCTACTCATCACTTGTGCTTGTGCCCTGTGCTACTTGGGATAGACTGACAAGTCTTTTTGGCTCAGTAAAGTAGTCAGTCAGCGTACAAAAAGCTCCTTGAATGTATCGCTATAACTGTGCCTTTCAGGTCTCAAGGGAGCAGGCGAATACGAGATCAAAATCGACGATCCGAAACAGCTGACCGCAGAGGATCTGTCAAATTTGAAGGTTAATGGAAAGCCTGCCGCTCGCACCCGTTTTATCAATTTACTGAAAAAACTAGCAAAGAAACTGTCAAAGAATCCTGACTTTCGTCGTCGTTTATCCTCATTTATTCGCAGTCTGATAAGACTTCTCATTGAAAATTCTATTCTACAAGATAAATTTGCGAACAAGATGGCTTCATACTTTGGTGAGTACCAATCTGGCCAGGCACATTGTGTAACGGTTTTTGGCACACTGTCGTTTTAGAAGTCCACTTCGTGGAGGAGAGTAAAGAAGAAAGCAGCGAAGAAGATGACAGCCTGAAAATTGTTGTCAATGGTAACGAGAATTCGGCCAAAACGTTTATCGCCAACGTGCAAGTTTATGTTGAAAATAAGAATGGAGAAAGACGTAGGCCCGTGGACAAAGCCACTACACTCGTAAATCTGCTCATGAAATTGTATATCGATAACCAACTGATCGATCGCCAGTTAGCGGCCGACTTGATCGGCACTTTCAGTAAGTAGTGTGAAATGGAGATGTAACGTCGAAGTAAGTTCTAATCAAAGAAGTCCTATCTCCAGTTTTGGCTATCGCCAGAGATAACATCTGGGGTTCTAGACACATTTGGCACACGTACACCGGAATTGAGAACGTATCATGACACTAAACTAATCACTGACAGGGCCACCAGGGCTAATCATGGATCCCAAATCATATCGCGTCTTCGTGGCATTAGTGAACAACAGCGTTATCAGTAGACCCCAAAGCTCTGATAGCGCTGGTTATATCTCCTTTGCAGGTATCCCAAGACAAGGCTACTATGACATTGGTGGCGTTGCTCGTCCTTTAATACCGTCCCAGATAAAAACATCCACTATCGGGGGAAATGAAAAAGCCCGCACAAAGTTACTCGCAAGTCTGAATATCCTGTACGAACAAAAATTCTTTACAACTGAGGACTACGCAACTACCTTGCTGCCAAAATTCGTCATCTTCCTTCTCCAATTTGGTGTCGATAATGAACTGTTCAGTTCCAAAGTCGCCCGCGATGTAGGAACGGAATTAGGTAACAGAGCGCTAGTTTTGTTTGCATTTCACAAAACTTACCGCGCGTTTGTCCTGCAGAAATCAAGTACATTATGGTTGAAAAACTAGTCTCTGCTGCCGATGTTCCTTTCAAGCTCGATGGAAACAGCACTGCGGGGCAGGATTTCATTGAATCATTGGTCAAGTTCTCGTCTAACAAAAACGACCATGAAGATCCCACTGACAACTCCGTTACTTTGATCAGTTTACTGCTGCGTCTGCTGGTGGACAATAAAATAGTTGATGAAACAACGGCAGCCAACTTGGCTGGAACATTCAGTGAGTATACCTGTATCTATCCCGCCTCTCATTCTTAGTGGCTAGTCTGCCGTGAGCCCCGCCCTCTCATACGTTTAGTCCATCCAGTATTTATAACGCGCTAAAAACGAATTCGCTGGTTTTTTTCAGGTGTCTTGGATCCTAATACAGAGAAAAATGAAGTCCCGTTTGCTGTTCTGACCGCTGCTACCCTGAGCAAGCAACAAATAAATGGTGACCCAGCTGCTCGAACAAAGTTTATCCAAAATCTGGTTATCTTACTGGACAAGAAATCTGTATTTGGTGCTAATCTCTTGGCCAACTTGTACACGTTTATCAGCATTCTGTTCCAACTTACGATCGATAATTCCATAATCGCAGCACCTGACGCCCAAGTGATCAGCTCCCAATTTGGTACGTTAGCTTGACGCTTGATTGTTTAGTGCAGTCAGAGAAAAGAGCAGTTTTTAGGAGTGTACCTGTACATTCAACAAATTCGTGTGCTGTCTGAGGAAGCACTTCTTAATTTGTATATCAGTGGCTCTGAGGCCGCTGGCGAGCAGTTCCATCAAGCCATCACCTCCTTCATCACCAAACCAGACCCTAAATCACAAGATCCAATATTCGTGTGGACAACTTTCGTGAATCTTCTCATCCAACTGTTCATTCGCAACAAACTTTTCGATACGAAAACCGCTGGAGACTTGGCAGCCACTTTCAGTAAGCACTTCAAGATTCACTCCTGAAGAGACTATGGGCCCCCTTTTTCAGGCATTATCGGATCAGGCCGATACCCTCTCAATGGTAGATTCAATGCTTTGGCTGAAGTAGGATCGATCAGAGTAACTGGCGAGACCGAGGGACGCAACAAATTCATTACCAGCATCACCACTCTGCTAGAAAAAAAGAGCACAGGCACTGCTGACATGGGTGTCATTTTACCAAATTTCATCAAAATTTTGCTCCAGTTGGGGATAGATAATCAAATCTTCGAACCTAAAGATGCCTCAAAAATTGCAATTTATTTCGGTAAGACGACATTTTTGGCCACAGAGCTTCAATAGTGATATGCTCTCACTTTAGACGTATACTTTGTGGATGTGGAGATCGTTAGCACTGTGTCCAGTATCGCCGTCTTCGGAGGAAACCCTGAGATTGGAAAAGAGTTTGTGGACACCGTTGCTGTCTACTTGGGCTCGGTTAGTGTCAGTGCCAGTCCAAACAGCAAGTACATCACCTTTATCAATTTGCTTCTCCGCTTATTGGTGGACAATGCAATCTTGGATGTGGACACCGCTGGCAGTCTTTCTGTATCGTTTCGTAAGTTACCAAGTCATACAGTAACTTATGTTGGACAAGACTCTCTTCGACACCAGGTACTGACCAAGGCGACTTTTCATTTGACGGCGCCTATGACCCGTTATCACCCCTCGATACCACGCAATTGGTAATCTATGGAGCAGTGCCAGCTCGAGTCAAGTTCGTGCTCTCCATTAAACTCATGATTGAACAAATGAATGGCAATCCCAGTAACCACCTGCTGATCAGATTCATCAGATCCTTGCTCCTGTTGATTGTGGACAATGAAATTTTTGACAGTCGGTTCGTCATTCAAGTGGCCTCCCGCTTTGGTAAGTATGACGAGATTAAGAGATTAGCCAGAGAAACTGCAAAACTATGTTCCTTGTTTTCGACCCCAACCAAGTACCCTTCCTTTCTCGCAGATATCACAATCGAGGCATCGTTCTTCGTCCCAACCAGACCCAGTGAACAATGCTGCAGTGGTTACGGTGCCGCCTTGGATACACTGTTGGCCCATCAAGCC
The DNA here is from genome assembly GCA_030248295.1 of Mesodorylaimus sp. YZB2_4. Taxonomy (NCBI): domain Eukaryota; kingdom Metazoa; phylum Nematoda; class Enoplea; order Dorylaimida; family Dorylaimidae; genus Mesodorylaimus; species Mesodorylaimus sp. YZB2_4. The sequence continues at coordinate 15,231 of JASANH010001635.1, read as the reverse complement.
GCCAGACGCTACTTTGGCATAACATCGAAACCGGCACTTAATAGCGTAGTGTCGAGGAAGTTGATACAAGCTGGAGTCATTGAGAGTGCATGCATGTTTATATGAGCGGGTATCCTGAATATAGAGAATAGCATATTGTGCGAGACGGATAAACTGAGCAGAATTGGAAATAAAATCAGCCAGCAAAGGACTCATTAACCTTACCCATAAAGTACACACTGCAAGCATGCTAAGTCAGGTTGCATGCGGTAAGAAGGAGTCACGCAGACAACTAAACACTGCAACTAAAAAATGGCACGCACTGTCCCATCAAGCCCGGCATCGAGTTATCTTAAACTCTTCGAGCACTGGGTCTGACAACACGTTCAGGCGAGCATTCTTCGGGATAAACTACTGCCAAGGTAGCTTGTCTCGAATTCCACTCGAAACGAACGGTTTGGCGCGTGGTGTGTGGTTGGGCGCCCTGTAACCGATGGAGTGCAGCTACATCGTGCGTTATCCTTTTCAACAAGACTGCTATTTGCCAATACAAGTCCTGCCTGAAACAAACCTGTACTGCAAACAATTGGGGATAACTTGTCAATTGCTGCCGATTGCCGCCTCTTTTCTTCACCGTCTTCACTCTGAGCAGAAACACAGTCTTGGACTTTCCTCAATACACTGACAGCGTACAAATACGTCTTTCTCGTCGCCAGTTCAATTTACTGTACCTGCAATAGTCATCCCATTCACGGTCATTGACTATCGGCAAGATCTTTTCGAAATCGCTTGAATAAAGTTGTTGAGTAGTAATTGAGTCTAAGTTGAAAACTCTCAGATATGAACCCTTTAATATGCAGAAATTCCCCAGAAAAATTGGTCGTTGTCACATCTTACAATTTGTCTGACTGTCTTGGAAGTTACGCACGATGAAAACGTGGGAATCCATTGCTTTATGCATGCATGCATGAAGCAAATTCTGCAAATCCTGGAGTTGAACAGATATAAAACGGTTTCTGTAATTTTAAGTAGAAGTAACTTGAAAAATCGCTGTATATTTGACCTGTTCGACCCGATCTTTCAAAAAAGTGACCTGATCCGATTTTGACGCAAACCGACCCGTACCGATAAGCGGTCTATACGACACACACGCCCTTACACAGTAATCCCGACATTTTCATTGTAATAATGGAATGTCAGGGTCATTTATCCGCAGGCTCTGTTTTTCTCTTCAATTTCTTCAGACAATGCTGGCGCTCGACCAGCTGTTTTGATGCTGTAACGCCCGTACCTATCTAGGGCCGTTACGGGAAAACCAAAACTTCCCCCGAAGTCCGTTTATTCGACCGCTCTCCGCCAGAGCGCCCTCCAAAAAGCCCCCAAATCACCCAAAAACACTCCTTATATCGGCGCAGCACAGCAAGAGCACTCAAGAACATCCGTGCAGTCAACAACAAACCAGTACGCATATTCTAGCCGAGTGGTCAATCAACGATCACTCTAAATCTAAAGGATAAATACATAAGCAAATGCCCACAAAGATGGACAGAGAGGCAAGCAATCAACGCCCATCCGCCCAATCATCCAAGTGTAACCCTCGTGCCTGGTAGGCCATGGCGAGTGGGAGAGAGTAATCGATACTCTCCCCTGGCTGGGAAACGTCAACCCCTCGGGTTGATGTTTCAGCCGTAGGTATAGTCGCAAGACTATCCTGCTCCAGTCGGAGTTTTTGTCCCGCCGACTTCGGTCGGCCGCCTCCCTCCTACGCCTGCCAGGCTTGGTTACACAAGTACACACATGCCTGTTATCTTATCTTCCACTTTATCACGACCGTTACAACTCCAGCTTGCCTCGAATCTTTTTAAAATAATATCATCCCACCTGGTACGGACGTTCAATGTGTGTGACCTGCAGCAATTGACATGCCCTCTAGAAACAGAAGCGCTGCTGTGGTGGATCATATCAAAGCAACTTGCAGCGATACTTTACTCGTACTTTGAACTAATACTGTACAGGCTCAAAAGTGCTTGCCTGCCGTGTACAAGGCTCGTGCGCTGATGAAAGCGGTGTCTAATAAAAGTTCTACTAAGGGGCTTGAACACCATTGAAAATATTCCTTCTAACTATGTAGTATCAAAGTCTACGAACACTAACGAAAAGTCTAACTCGTGAGTACGTGCTCCGGTGTGCATTCGGCGGGGTAGGGCTCCATCGATTTCATTCGCATAGCAGCTTTAGCCTTTCGTTGGTTGTAGACGGCTTCCAGCACGGATGCAATGGACTGCACTAATGTTTTCGCAGCTTCGTATCCTGCGGGCTGGCAAGCAGCGATTATGTCGCTTTTGCGACAGTTAACACGGCAACTGACGTACCTGCAATGAGAAGCACGTATCATCGCAGTATCTATTCAGTGACCATTGTAACCTGTGCTGTGGGCTGTGTGGTGTGTAGGAACGCTAATCGCTGACAGTAAGTTGGTCTTTCATTGGGGCGATGGCCACGAGAGCTGAAGGTCTGATACATTTGTTGGGAAATCCCCAAACGAGGCATCAAGTTTGCCGAATTCTCTTGCCTGTGGTAACCAGCATTCCTGTTCGGTGGATCGATATTTCCATAATCCCTCGGGCAGGTAGGCATCGCCCCAGTCGGTTTATGTTTCAGCCGTTTTTCCAGCTCGTCTGGCAAGTAATCCTATTGGAGTTCTTCCACTGGAGACTTCAGTTTCTCATGTCGCCTGCTGCCTGGATTGTGTGTGAGGCATTGTGTGAGGCTATTGCGATCAAGTATATTTTTTGTTCCTTGTCGAATTAAGCGACACAAGGAAGTTTTGGTGATGTCTTCCTGAGCCCCTTGCCCTAGTATCTATGTGAATAGACAGTAGTGCGTCGCTCACGATCAATAGCCTTTGTCTGGCTCCTTTTCTGTCTGGCGCCCCACAGTCTCTTTGTGCCGGCTCAGTCAATCTCCTTTGTATGTCTGGTCTCTGAAGGTGTTGGGTAATTCATTTGATTTCTGTAGGATTTGAAGTCAAACCTCGCTTGGCTCACTCAGGTGGCCCAGTACGGTATGACCCAGCGACAGATAAGTTATTCACTTACTGGCAGTCGGACTTCAACTTTCTCGCGTTTGCGCGTGTCTGAAATCAACGATAACATTTTCAGAGCAATGATACTGTCTTAGGAATCTGTTCTTACATATTTATACCGAGACATCGAATTGACTCCCCGGAGTGACGTCCATTTGAAGTTCTCACATTGAGACTGGCATTGCTGAGTTTGGTGTTGGGTGACGTTGAGTAAGCATTCGAAGCTGGCCTTGATCTCTAAAAAAGAGGAGATATGCAATAATTGCTCAAGAAATGCTTTCTATAGTTTAACATTCAGAGTAGTTAACAAAATGCTTTTGCGCGCCGGAAGATTACTGCAGCTACGACATTGTGAGTTCTTGTTCAAGCTTATTACCTTGCTCACCTATCCTGCCCGAGAGGACATCAGATGTGGTGGCTCTAAATTTGCTCCTATATACCGCTTATGGATCGGAGGATTAATGAGGATCAAAGCAGTCCTTCACCCAAGCACTCATCCTCGTCGGAGAGTCTTTGCGTAAAGTACACATGCATCAGTACGGCGCAGCGCCCAAAAAAGGGCTCGATTGAACCCAAAACAAATCTGCGCTGCAAGCAATAAGAGATATTTTGTCAAACACTGCCAACATGGTCTCACGATCAATCTCATTTTCGGATGTTTCGTCAACATAAATGCAGTCTCGAAGTTCAAGTGCGTCTCTAAAATGACACAACTTCTCATTTGTTTTTCTTTATCGACATGCGTACCTGCAATAGGTGTCCCACTGGCTAGCACTCACTGCTGGCAAGACCATTCCAAAACTGTCATTATCAAGTCGTCGTAACTACTGAAGGGTTTGGGGGTAAAAAGTGAGAATCATCCAGTCGTCAAATTGCATATGTAGGGCGGAGCAGTTATTGACATCGGTCCTTTAAAAGACAAATAGGTACGTGTTTTAAGCGTATGTGTAGCGCAGACTTACCTCGCCTTGCTAGCTAAAAATCCAGCAAAAACGACGAAGAACAACAGCGCGAGCCTTGCATGCATCTTGACTGTCCTTTCCTTTCCTTGTGGAGCACTGGAGCGCTGCAGTCATTCATACCTGTGCTTTCCTGATAATAAATGGCCGTGGACGCTGCAGCAGTTGCTTTTGATCATCGAGTTTCAAACACTCAGAGAGCATTTCAATATTGAATAGGTCTGGTTAAAGAGCTCGCGAGTACGCGGGCTCAAAACGTTTACAGGAAATGCGTTTTTCGACGGAGCTGAAAGGAAGTGCCAAATTGCACGGCACCCTAAACTCTTTATATTTTTGTAACCCTCTTTCACAAGTCAAGAAACTTCAGTGCATAAGCAAAGTTGGAAGACTATTGTGTAGGGGTGCCTGCCTTGCAGATATGTAGGCCCCAGTTAGGTCCTTTCGGGTCAGGTCGCGTCCCGACCCGATCCGGTGTCTACACGCGGGATCCAACTACATTCTCTTATGCGCTATAGTGCGACATTGTGTTCGATCCAATGTTCATGATCTTGATAAAGTCGCGTAAAAGGTGCCGCTTCGCGTAAAAGGTGTGTTTCTCTGGGAATCGGGGTTGTTCGTGCGCGGATATTTGGTTGTCTTTGTTGGGCGCTCAGGAAACGTGTATCTCTCTCTCTGGGCAAGGACAAAGCAGGTCTTGATTTCGGGAGGGGCTGATTCCAAAGTTATTGTGAGACCGACCAGGTACTGCACAAGCATCGGGGAAAACATTACGGGATTACAGATACTGATTTTAAACAGGTTCTTATTATTGTGGGTACCCACACTACCTAGTTACCCCAGGAACAATTTCAGAGCCTGGGGAATTAAAGCAGGAAACTCCAAGGAGAAAGAATGCATTGATAAGTATTCGTGGTCTCTTTCTTGCTTTTAAGCGCTCTGTATTTCCCTTGTCTTGGGTTCTATACTGCGATTTCAGATAGGCATGTACGTGATCGAGTGATTTGGAGCGCGTTCCTTCTGGACATGGGCGGTTTTTGCTTGAATGTTTGCCTGCATCGTTCTTGTATTCTGCAGCGACTGGCTGACGATAAGCGCGAAAAGGAGGCCCATGTTAGTGTCGTCTTCGTGTGCTGCAGGTTATGCTGATGCTGTAGCTGCGACTACAGTTGCTATTGCTATTTTACTTCTTATCGAATCACATGACTGCGCAGTCAACAGATAAGCGACATCGCAGTACACAGCAAAGCGAGTCAAACAAAACAGTAGCATGGCGAGTGGTATCACTTGTAAAAATCAGAATTTGACGTGGCCGAACTTTGCCCTCGTGCGGATTTTATTCATGCCTTGCGTTACCAGCTCAAGAAGGGGCAGCAGTTTTGACACAAAAGTGGAGTCGCCTATATCCGCACTACAGCACAAGAAACAGGGCATACATGAGAAATTCTGTTGGAGCCATTCGAATGAGAGGAGTCATCAAGAATCTCATATCAACAAGCCAAGCGCCATGACGTGAAGCGTATACAAGAATGATAAGCATTGCCCTCTAGTACTGGCGCTGTGGTACCAAAGCTTTCAAATTTTGTCAACATCAAGCTTTGCCGAACCCTCTGAAATGCATTAGATGGTAACTGACAACAGCAGATTCCAGCTGGCACTTCGATCAGTCCATAAGAAGGAGCAGGACAACTGGTCAAAAAACTTGTATTCTGATTGCACTAGCGACATCAGGATCATTCACTTACGTCACTCCTCTACTAAGGTACCGGGTGTTTCATAAATAAAATACCTACATAAACTCTGGATCCCTTATTTCAAACGGTTCCCGCGCTAATTGATGTCAAAATAGGTATTTTGTTTATGAAACACCCGGTACGTTGACATGTTACACTTTGAAATTTGAATCTCCCGCGCGGCAGTCCTTACCGCACTTTTGCATGGTCCCCGCGGAGTAGCGTTTTCAAAATTCTTCAGGCACGCTGCGGTTTTTTTCCTAGGTGCATTTTATTTTATCTTATTAGTGCTACAGTTGGTACAATATTTTGGGACAAGAAATGGAGAATAGTCAAACTGAGGAAAAGTATAAAGCAACCAAATTGGTAAGCGAATGTAGGATATTGGCCGATCTTCGTTGGTAGCACCGATTTAAAGGTTCTTGCCTCTCTGATTTTGGGTTTTTTACTGTCATTCAGCATGCTTGTGTCGATACAGGATTCATGCGTAGTGTGTTTGCCTGATCTATCCCCTTGTGAAATGATTTACGCCCATTTTCAACCCAATTTTTAGTGGAACGATGCAATCCGCGCCTTTCGAAACCAAATGCCAGTCAAGCATCACCGAAAGCATTTCAAATCTTTCCCAGACACTTTCACTGGCGCCGAAGCTGTGGATTGGCTTCACGGATATCTTTCCGCCAAGGCAGCTGTAAGCAATGGAACGGATAGTTTGGAGTCGGCCAAGCGATCTCAACCTTTATTGGGCAAAGTTACGAGGTAAGTTTTTGATTGCTGCACGGAAGTGCCCAAATCCGGAACACTTGAATTCCAACTTCTTGTATCTTCAAGCGAAAGGAAAGTGTATTTTTGATGCTAGCTGGCTGGCACGGCCACTTGAACTGCAGTCCACTCTTGGCGGTAGCATTCTGAAAACTAGTGCATGTTTCGTTTCTTGCCTAATTAGAAGAACAGTGATTTTCTTGACATTTTTTCCGAATCATGTCATTTCCTATAATTTTATTGTTAAGCAGAGGAGGGTAGGAAAGAGGACATCCTACTAATTTAATGTTTTATATAATACATTGTCTTTCCATTGCAGAGAGCAAACGCTAGCTCTTCTAAACAAATTCTTCGATTATGGATTGTTTGAGCCAGCTCGGGCGAAGGTACAGGAGAAATCGAGCACAAACTATCGAGTAAAGGACGATGGAACGTTGTACAGGTGAGATTTCATACCTTTTTCCCGTGGAGATTTCATACCTTTTCCCTTTTTACCTTAAGTAATAACTTTTAGGTTTTCCAACATTTCGCCATCGAAAATCGCCCGCACGCCTTTGGCCTTGAAGAACAATTCTCGCAACGACCTCAACTTAGTATCTAACAACGACAGGAGCGGAAACAAGACCCCTACGAGCCGGCGAGCGTTCTTCAATAGCCGACCAACTGCAGGCGTCACTCCGATCAGTTATCGCAAGTTGCCTGACGTCAGTGGACAGCCTGGCGATTCCAAAGAGGACGAGGACGAGCCAAAGCAGGGCAACGAAATAAAACGATTTGGAAGGCGATCAATTATTGAGGACCTGTTGGCAATCGATACTGGGAAAACTCGAGAGATTGCCGCTTCGATATCAGAGGAGAAATCCGCTCTTTCGACAGCATTTTCGAGTCGTCAAAGCAGCATTCGACTCAAGGGCGAGAAAGAGCAAGAGAAACCGAATAATTTTCCCCAGCTGCAGTTGGTTGCTCGTCAATTATCGTTGGAAGAAGTTGAAAGTGTCTGGAAGGCATTAGCTCTGTCGAAGTAATTGATTCAAAAGTATTTGCGAGGCGTTCTCAAGGCGGCTCGCAAATATCCTTTTCTCCTTTGAATTCTCAATTCTGTCCTGACTTACGATTAGTTGGTTGGTAATCATCTGACTGGCAAAGTCTGATTTTTTGTCATTTTTCACAATGATTTTATGTTGCAGCCTTCGCCAGCTGTTACGATTGGAAGACCATTCCTTCGATGACGCTTCGTTCGTTAGTGGTCGTGATATATGCCACAATGCCAAGCAGTTCACGGCGAGAGGTGTAACACGAGTTTTTTCCAAGCTGGGTAAGTTGCATTGTCTCGTTCTATAAGTAGTCTGATTGCATTTGCCTAGTTTCAGATGACCTTCCAAGTTGGACCTTGCAAGCCATGAAATGCTTGGCCAACTGGCCGTGGAAAAACAGCGAATTGAATTGGCCCTGTTATCCTGGCTTCGAACGCGACGTTTTCGCTACTGTTTTGGATTTCTTCGCAACTCAGTCAGCGCCGTTGATACCGTACGAATTGCAAGAACTGTTGTTGGAAGTACTCAGTAAGTAAGGCATTGTTTTCTTTTATATTTCTGATCCACTTACGGCGATGGGCTTCGGAGCTGCTCTACTGTAGAGCCTGAAAACTGAAACGACTCGCTTGATTTTATTGAGGGCACCTACCCAGACGGCATAAATCGCATTCACAGCAACAAGGTCAGCGTTGCCCCATGTTTTTCTAACTGAATTCCCTCTATCGCGCAATATCGAGGACTGCTAGTCGGCCCAATTTAAGAAAAAAAGTCGAAATATTTGACCCTGGAGGCCCCACGTTGCATCGCAGGAATTGAGTCTGATGCTCATTATTGGTATAAAATTCATGGAAGGAGACAAAACCTGCATCACCACGGCCCACCTATTTTATAGTAAGTAAATCCCAGCATCGACCAATCCAGGGTGGGAACCGGCAACTAAAATTTTCGCGCTTAAATCTGCTGGAAAAGGATAAAATGTTGCATACTATGATGAAAAAGTCCCGTTTTTTCTCTCAAATCAGCATTTAATCCCACTTTGGGCGCTGGTTAGCTCTTTCGTGTCTTTGGACTGATCTGACTGAGTGGCAGCGAGTAAGCAGGGCAGGTTGGTGGGGAGGACTCAGTGCCAAAGACATCATCCCCACCAACCTTGTATTTTATGAAGCGGACTTGCTGGATTGGATTGGGATCGGACTGATCCTGACCCTGGATCGGATCGGGATCGGGAGGCCTAGGGTCGGACGGTCGATGCTGGGTACGGAAAAGTATGAGCGGAACAGGATTTTAAATTGCTATATCAGACTCGTGGTTCCAGGTCCGACCGATATATCGGTTGACCGATAATATCGGCCGATAATTGCGTTATCGGTTATCGGCCGATACCTATAATATTATTTTTAAAAAATGTGAAAGAATTAAATAATTTAGATTTTAAGGAAGAAAAAGTTTTAGAAAAAAAATTTTTTTTTTTTTTATCTCTGAGAGAAAAGGTTCTGGAAAAAATAAAATTAATTTTTAATAAAAAAAAAAAAATATTTTGGTTGGGTGGTAGAAGGTAAGGAAGAGAGGGGGATGGGATCCGGGCTGAGGGTCGGATCGTTGATGCTGCCGATAATGCCGATAATGTAGATCTCCCCATCAATAAGAGTTTAGGGCGAGCGTACGGCCTGTTGATAGTGATTATGACGAGGAGCACGGAGCTACGGATTCTCGATCAAAGAGGTGCCCAAGAACAGTCTGGAGCTAAGTCACGACAAGTCACGATCACCATGATCATGACTTTTCTTACTGGGATGCCCGCAATGGCACCAAAGCTGTGTACACTAAAAGCAGCTGGTTGTCTGTGTGTTGCATACGCTAAGGTTATGGGAAGGAGGTAGGGCTAGCCCTGTCTTGTTACTTGCATGCTTCTCAATAAAGGCGACCTCTTTGCCTCGTGTCGTATTGTCTACTGTACACTCAGAGACAAGAGTCCTTCTTAAGCCCCCGCGGCACAATAAATTACAGGTTAGTCTGACTCAAAAAAAAGGGCTATGACTACGAATTATCGCTGTTAGTCGTAGCATTCACCCTTGAGTGAGATTTTGGGGATAAGATTAGTCTTTCCCCATTTGGAGTCAGGGACAGGAATGGTGATGGCCTTCAGGGTCTTCTGGGGTTGGAGATAACCCTGAAGGGGCTGGGATAGAAAAAAGCTTTCTGGCTGTTTACGTCCGTCTATCTGTTCACTTCTTTTCTTGACATGTTCTGAAAACCTAATGAAGTTTGCCCTGCATCGGAACTATTTTTCATGAGTATAAATATCTCAGTCATCTCACAACATTGCGCATAATGCTGATACTATGTTTCGTGGGTATTTTCGTTTATCTGGACGTGGTAAAATGTTTAAGGGTGAATCTCCGATGCATGTTTTTTGAGATGGGGATCAGGGTCAGGACCCCAGTCGAACACTAGAGCCCTCAAAAAGTTGTGAAGGGATCTGCTTTGCATATTTCACTCATCATCCCTACCCAGAGTCTAACAAAATGAGTTTTAGACGGTTATGGGTCTCATTCAAGTTTCCAGGGTGTGCATGTGCACATAATGTACCTCCGCCTGTAAGATAGAAGCAACAAAATCCAGTTTATATTCCAATTTAAATAAAGGAAGCTCTGCTGTTTCATGAGTAACTTCCTTTTACTCAAGCATCCAGACCCTGTCCTGCCAGCTGGGTTTTAATATTTATGCCCACTTCCTGACAGTGTCACACGGCTGGTCCCAGGGGTGTCATGCGTTGCCTCAAGTGTATGTCATCTGCGAAGAGGAGTTTTTAGTTTGCCTCAAGTGTATGTCATCTGCGAAGAGGAGTTTTTAGTTGGTATATTGCAACTTACATAGTCTTCGGTCTCGAGATTTTGGGCTACCAGATTGATTCAAATTGGTCTTCAAAGGAAGCCTAGCATGCGAAATTAAAAAATTGCATGTTTTAAGGATGGGGATCTGACCAAAATTTAAATTTCCCGCCATAAAACTTGAATTTTTAAAGTTTTCAAAAATTATCGGTTTTATCGGCCGATAATTGCGTTATCGGTTATCGGCCGATACCGATAATTGCCTTATCGGTCGGACCTGGTGTGGTTATAGGAGGGTGCCATTTCCATACTCATCTGGGACATATCTCGACTCCAATTTAGGACGACCATATCACTGCGATAGATAGAAATTAGGATGGCCTTAGACTGAGCGCATTTAATTGATTCTGGTACTGGCCCAGGTGCTTATAGCTGAGAGGTTAATTCTGGGTGTGCAGCTCTTTGTGTTTGCTTTAGAGCCCCAAATATTCGGCAAAGTGAGCAGTTGCAGGAGATACGTATGATTTTGATTTAGTTTTAGCAGTCACCCTGACCCTGGTCATAACTTTCCTTGCCCCCCAGTCGATCGCTACTGATCAGGTGGACCTTCGATCCTCCCTCGGATAGTTGCAAAACATATAAACTAAGGTTGTTGCGCCCACATACTTGTTAGAATTCCTGCGATTGCGACGTCCAAAAATGTCCGCCATAACAGACTAGCTAAGGTTAGCGATGTGATTTTATTGCTTTAGCCGCCTTCTCTGCAGCCCTCTCACAGAGGACTGCAGGACAGCGTGGGTTACTGCAGGTGGAAGATGCTGCGGTTGTCGTGCTATATGATCCCTTTCTTGCTCTCTGATATCGCCTCTTTCTTTTACCACCCGATCAGATCGAGTGGAGTATTTGGACGTTCAGCAATGGGATGCCAATCATGATGAACTCATCCAGTCGCCAGCCCCGGCTCGCTCGAAAACTGATGACGATATTTCCATTGAAACCGAATTCGGACCTCGCAGCCCCATAACGCGTTTAATTGAGCGTGAACCTCCCCGATCCAGAGCCAGTGTCGCGTCTGTGTTTCCTCGAAAGCAAGACGATGCTCTGGCGGGCTTGCGCTCGGAATTGGAGGCCAACGTTCGAAGTTTAGAAGAGATACTTTCTTCATTGCCTGGTTTGGTCAAAAGTCCACGTCTTCTGCGCGAGCTCAAAGATCTACGATCGAAGACTTGGAAGCAGCATGACGGGAAGGAAGAAATCGTTTCTGTGCAAGGCATGCGAACATCGCCGGAGCGTGAGCACGATAATTTGAATGCCCATTTCGATGGGCGAGTGTTGACTGGATTGCTTAGTTTGCCTGGAGCTCGATTCAGCGTCGCGTCCACTTTGACTGGTAGCTTTGATTACTCTGGATCGCCGCCGCCAGTATCGCAGTCAGCTTATGGCAGTGCTTTGAGTAAGATGGTCTTGTCTCTCTTCCTGTGTGCTTCCTGTTTTTTTTTCATAAATCTTTTCTATGCAGGCTTCTTCACGCGGGCAGGTCGACAGACAGCTTGTCAAGCACTTCAGTTGTGCTTATTGTTTTTGCCACCAAAAAATCGACGCTGGCTGCAACTGCTTCTGCGGATGATGTCGAAGATTTGTTTAAATTATTGTTTACGTTTGGATAAGCACAACGCTTTGTCGAATCGCTCAATAGTAAGTATAAATATGCTGCGGTATTTTATTATGTGCATAATGGTGGGAGCCGATTTTCCTTGCAGGTCTTAGAGGCGTTCTGCGATTTGGTCGTGACTCGAACTCGTGATGGCGGGTTGACCACTGCTGGGAATATCGGAACTCGGCAACAACGGATGAAGTTATTGTCATTTTTGTTGGATTCCGTCAATGAAGTGTTTTCCCCGCCAGTGGAATTGATGGCCAGTGTCGAAACGCGCATACGTCAAATGCAGCGTGCAAAGGTAGGCAGATAAGGTTATGGTATTTTGGAGCGTCTGTCGTCGATCTCTGCTTGGATGCCAGATGAAATGGGTTGAGACAAATGTGCTCCCATGTGACCTAAGGACAGAAGGTACAGTTGCACAGGGAGATCCCTGACAACATTTCAGCTGACCACAGACGGTTTGCCCATGCCCATATTTGGAATGATTGTGCTATATTTATGCACTTTTCAGCACATTAGCGTTTGGTTGGGACGGGGGCCAGGATTCAGTCAATCCTGGGGATGGGGACTGGTACAGTATAACGATGCAAGACGCTTTGACTTTGACTACACCTGGTTTCCAGTCAAGGAACTGGCGGAAACTACGTCGCCTTCATTTGCCCCCAATGACATACCCTATTTCGGTGCTTCCGTGTACTGTTGGTACAGTATAGTGGTCTTTGGCTATGATTCTGTAGTGCCGTGCCAAGTCTCATCTGAATTTATGTTGGCACTAGCAAGCAGCCAGGTTATAGAAAAATCGCACGCGTTTTTTACGTAAGTCAACTGGAGGATGCAAGATATCCTCGTCTCATCGTCAGTCCAAAGGTAGCAGAGTGCCATTCGGCTAGCGGACGAACTGCAGTGATCTCCGGTCGACCGCAATCCCCCCCCCATTCCTGTGGTACAGCTTGGGGGGCATTTTCAACCCGCCAGCCGCCGCGAAACGCCTACCTGGCTGGTGGGTCAAAAGAACATCCCCTCACCCCATGTTGTACCACAGGAATAGGGGAGAATTGCTGTCGACCGGAGATCTCTGCGGTTCGTCCGCTTTAAGCTCCCACTGTTTTGGATTAGCAGACTTGACGCATACTTATCGGCATAGGCAACAGACTTCCGATCCTGGTTGGGATGGGGCTATCCCAAGCGGGATCGAGTGGGGATCCCGAACGAACGCTATTAGCCTGCTCACTAACCTCAACAGGCCAGGGGCCCTACTTGCAGTGCCATAAGCCCTTGGCCTATAAAGTCTAGGCGTTAGAAGGCAGTCGTCGTCAACGTCTTACCTGGGAGGCTACCAATATCATTTCCTTTTAGATCTGCTACAATGGCTCTGAACAAGACTCGAGAAGTCTATCCATCAATACGACCAACGATCACTTGGCATATTGTGAGCGTATTTCGCCGCAGGCCTATCAACTTCAAGCCACCTTTTCTTCGCGACATGCCTTGGAAAAGTTGTTGGAATCGATCGCTGAAGATATGACACTTAGTGGCACAGAGAAGAAGAAACGTTTGAAAAAGGTAAATAGTTTCCGTTTCTGAGTGTTGGAGTTTTTATCAGAAATGGTGGATTCTTTAGTTCAAAGATTCCTACCCGGATCTGTTCTATCAGCGATTTCCGAACAAAGCCAGTTTCGAGTCATTGATCAAGAGCTCAAATAGTAGTCTGAACAAGGGATACGAGAATGGTGGTAGATCAAATGGGCCACTGGGCAAGCTGATTGCCTTGCGATTGTAGAAGGCGGCTTTTCTTGTATCGATAGATCCGCTTTGTTTTATTTTTATCTTTTTTGCCCTTTACTTTTGTGCTCATGGCTTGCATAAGATTGTTTTGATCTCACTGTATTCTAAGGCAGTATATTCACGTGTCGTTATGATTATTGTAAGACAAGTTTTAGCAGAGGGTGGTATGTTTGAATTCTATCCGTGGAAGACGCATGTCGATCACCTGCCGCGAACATAACCACAGTTTGAATGGGCAATCAGGGCAATAGCATTCTGCATCGAGTCGTGAACTGGTTTGCAATGTGCTAAATTTATGATGAAGTTGCAACTTGGCTCGATATGTTTCTTACACCCGAGGCGAACCAGGTGTATGCAAGCAGCAGGTTAGTGCATGTGCTCCATGTTTTCGGTTCATTCGCCTTGAATATGAACGTAGAAAAAGGCGATGTCAAAGCAGACTGCAGTTCCATGAGTCCTCAGCCAGGTGTAAATAAGCGGGTATAAAATGGGCACCATGTTGAATAAGTCCCAGTCGCCTCGCCTCATTTGCCTTGACCGAAACCTGGCCAAGTTTTAGTAGACGACGCCGGTGTCAAGAATGACGCCATCGGATTTGATTGCTTCATCAGCCATTGGCCTGAGTGTGATCGCTATGCTGTCGTGCGTGATGACCATCCCAGTCCTCTTCCCACAGGGATCTAATTTGCAAAGTGAATTGCACAATGACATGCACGAATTTAATACCCTGACCAATGGAACGTAGGACAACATGATGGAATTGACCAAGGGGGTCCGTGTCACTCGTCAAGCTAGTGCACCTGTCGCTGCGATGATCGTAAGTGCATCGTGGCCTACAATTGCCCAAGGCATGCATATGATATTCTGTCGTTTCAGAAAAGCCATTTCCGCCGGGTCCAACTGGCCCACGTGGAGCGCCAGGCGCCCATGGAGAGCCAAGAGTTGATGGAGCCAAGGGTCCGCCCGGAGTGCCCGAAGAACGCCTGGAAGAAAATCCGATACAGTTGTATACCCAGAGAGAGCTACGAGCACATAGCAGTTTAAATGACCTGTTCGCCACAGTGGATGGGCAAGCCGAAATCTTGCGACAGTTAGCGCAAGTAGCACACGATACCCCCAAATCCAAGGACGCACAGGCGATTCTCGACGCAGTAAGCAGCCTGACACCGTGGGGCCTCATCAGCCATTGGGCCAGCAAGATTTTGTGGATTTGGGTCTACAGTTGCTGTACTCTAGTGACCTTGCAATTCATTGGGTCATGCGCTGTCAAGTACGTGCGTCGGCGCTTCCGCGCCAAAGGAGCCATCGAGCCCCCAGTCGAGGGGCGTCCACGCATCATCACGTTGGCGGACATTGTGAACGCGACCACGGCCGACAATCCATGATGAAATCGTTGGCGTGGGAGT
>JASANH010000993.1:0-32437 GCA_030248295.1 Mesodorylaimus sp. YZB2_4 | reverse complement strand
CCAATCAACAAACACTTTACAACAACAACGGTTCCGTGCTACCATCGGGGCCACAAATTCTCTTCACATACATTTTAGTCAATCCTTGCTTGAAGTGTACATAAGTACGAACATCATTTTCCACTGGCCAATTTTCTACATCTTTCTTCACGGCTTCATACGTGGCTCCCGGTACATCAAATAACACTTTATAAATATTTTCAAAATTCATAATATCCTGGTTCCTGGTCTGCACATCTTCACACTTTCATCACATACGTAGCATTTGAAACATGATCAGATAAACCTATCTGCCGTCTCTCTACTTTCAACAGTCCAGGCAATCCCTTCTGCGAATCATCTTTCGCGAACGATAACGCTTAACCTTATCAAGACTCAGCCGACAAAGCCGAGAAAATTGAGTCGGTATCGACTCGAAAAACATAGAATCCGTCTCATCCAGATATTTCAAAAGCACGTGATACACAAATGATAAAACTTTTAGCTTCGGATAGGCGTAGACACTCAATCCGATGACCATAGGCAAATTGGAGTTGATGGATTTTTTTTTCAAGAATATTTCAAAACAGTCTTCACTAACCTCATCAGTATGGTGATGATATGGATCATTGTAAAGACTGCCCGTTTCTTCCGATCCACAAATTGCGCTCATATGCCTCTTCAAATTGGTGATATTTTTCCCCATAGCTGGAGTTGCCTGTGAGTTGTGTAGACGCCGGTCAAAGTGCCCATGGCGGCTTTGTTCTTGACACCCTCTATCCTTTTCTCTGTCACTTTTCCTCCAAATCAACGATATCATTAGCCAAATTTCTTCAACGAAGTAACTTCCGATCAGACAGTCACGTGGTTTCTTGAGCTGACCCTTCCTTTCAGCAATTTCTCTCATATGCCGTCCAATATCGTCCAGGCCCACACTTGCGTGTTTGATAATAGGCGGGAAGTCTTCATACAGTTACTCCATATCTTCACGAGTATAGATATTGATCTTGGCAATGCCGAAAACCCTCTTGTTGCATAATGGCTTCCAACATTTCTTCCTGGCTGATCTGGTCGGAATGGGAGAATCGACGAGTGGGGTGCAACTTCAAATACTCATTGTACTTGGCGGCCACATCGGCGAACTTCTTCCAGCTTGGATCCACCGGTTTCCCTTCTCTGATCAAGCGGGCCACTTTCTTGACGGCATTCCATTCACATTCCCAGAAAATAGCCACTTCAAACTCCAAATCGGACAGTTCTTGATACTTGGCAGCAACTTGCTGCTGCTGCTGCTGGTTGGCTGGACTTGGTCTGACTTTCTTGTTCAGGCACCCGCTGCCATGATGGTGGTAATAGCAGCCATTGAATTCAAAAACTTTCGATTTCGGTTTGGCATCCTCGGCGAACCCATCGACTCTCTATTGGTGCGCGCCCAGTTTCTTTTGAGGTCTGTGGTGAGCGTGGTGAATGTAAATATTGTCCATCTAAGCCCGAAACTTCAAATACTCCACTTCTCCGTGGCAATGCCTTTTTTTCAAAATTCCTTCCATCCTCTTGGACTCCCTTTCCAGCTGTCCAGTTTCTTTAATCAGCTTGAAATTATCGGGATGGCTAATGGATCTTGCATGATGGCAGATGGATAAAGAGCATTGAAATCATATCCGACGACTTTCTTGACTAACTTCCAAGGATTGCCACAAATCGGAGTTTCATCTTCGATGGCAATTCTTTGCCCAATGAATTAAAGACCACCACACAACAATTTGTTGCTTTACAATTCTTCACACACTTCTATTTCATTCTCCAAAAATAAACCGAAACTGGTGGATGGCTGAACTTGGTGAAGATTCTTAAATAAATAAGCCAAACAGACAGCCTGAATACTCATGGCTTCTTTGAAAATATCAATTTTGAAATCTTTTTAATAAGTTTCGGCCATGATGGTACAGGCTTGCAGAAACGGCTCCACGTCCAACGAGCTGTAGACTTCAGTATACTCCAACATATTCTTGACTTCCAATCCGTCCCAAATTCTTTTTCCACTTTCATATTCTTCAACCGAAATGGTACCATTCTTCAAAGTGGAATAAAAAGCCGACATGGGCAGAAACTCTTCAATTTTCTCCAAATTCTAATAGCTTCGGATCAGTGCATACGGATAGCAGCCTTTCTGTGGACCATCTGGATTGAATGCCTTGATAAATTTGTCCAAGTTGGTACCAGCGACCATATACATCATTGCGTCCAAAAACCGAAGTTCATGAGTGGACAGGCAGAGGATTGAACCACCTTTCTTGATAAGTGTTGGCCATTGACACTCTTTCGGCAACAATTTGGTGTAATCACCAGTTTTTTTTTACCCATCATGGGCTTGCCAGTGCGCTTGACAATCGATGGGTGTACATAATCGCTTTTGATATGTCAGGTGAACTTATGGGTGTACTTTTGCTATCAGTCTTAACTCTCTGCTCTCAGTGTTGATTCTGCTGTCATCCTGAAAGGTGGCCAGCGGAAAAACTCGACTCGTTAGTATTCTGCATTGGTTACGAGCGGTGGTCATTCTGCATTGGTTACGAGCGGTGGTCAAGGAAAAGATAAAACATGATTGTGTTTCTTGTGATACTATTGTGTTAGCGCTTGTTATTGTGTGACATTCTATAGGTCCATGAAAGTCCTGTGACGTAATCTTACACGTGTCATTGAATTTGTTACTTCATCTACTTTACACTATACATAATAGGCTGTAACAGACAACAGGCAACAGGCCACGGTAGGTAGACTGCTATCCATCAGCGATTCACTGCAAGACTAGCTTACTGTGAGTACAGCGCTGCTTTAAACGTCGTATTTCTTACTATACTCCACATGATTGGAATTAACACCAGGCTCTGTGAATTACTGTGACTTCACAGTACCCTCTGTACGACATCTGAAAAAGTGCTACTATACACTCCTTCTATACTACTATACTTGTAGCTTGCATCACTGGAATCAGCTGCACGCTGTGCGTTGGCTGCTGTAACTTAACACTCATTGTCAGCACAGTACGCTGTCTGTCCCTATACACATATTCGCCAGGGTGCATTCTGTAGCCTGCGGTAATTTGACGACTCCACACTTATTCGCAGTTGTTTTTTAAAAACATAATGTCAGAAGTGAATAAACAGGATACCAAAGATTGTACCGACGCTAACAAACACAAAAAAATTCTAAAAACTTTTAGTGAGAACACGATTGGAAAGTCAAAAAAGAAAAACAAAATGCCACAAGATCATCGAACAATGCACGACAAAATGTAACCAAGTTAAAAAAATTTAAAAAACAGTTCGTCAGTCCTTTTAACGATATTACTACGCAGATAAAATAAACAAAAGTTTGACGTTACAACAAAGGGCAAACAAACAACAGAAATAATATTTCAAACTTTCCCAGTTATCGGTGTGTAGAAAAAAAATCAGCTCGTCAGTCTGATGTCAATGAAAAATTCAAAAGCATGCTTGTCATTCGACGATTTTAGGAATACTGTACCTGTTCCAGGCCTACTGTAGGTGGTTTGAAAATGACAGGAAGCGCGCTTCGGTACCGGTACGCGAACGGTACCGCGCTTCGCGAGCCGCTTAACACGTCCCATGCTTAACCATTGTGCCTCACTAAAGTACCAGCTCAGGAAGGTACGCTATTACAACTGGTCGCGTTTAATATCCATACCCTCACCCATACCCAGAGGGTGCAGATGGATATGGGTAAAGGTAAGGGTACCCATGCAGGACCCTGCTTACCGTAGTTTGGCTTAATTTTGGGGCAAGCACGCTCATTTCATTTCATATGTTCTGCCGGTACCACGGATCTACTTTACTATACTTACTGTAAAGTAGTTCCATGCCTGCTATGGAGGGCTGGTCTGGTGATAACTTTATCGTCAAGGATTTGGGACTAGCTGGTTTTGATGTTTGTCAAATTGATTTACGCATCAAAGGGCCAGAGTATAGATCCCATTGGGGGCTATCCAAAAGAGGACGGCAGCAGGGGGGGGAGGGGGGGAGGGCGTTGGCAAAAAGTGGTCAGGTGCGGTTGGGGGGGGGGGGGGAAGGGTAGCGGCTGATAGTCGACCGCAGCAAATTTTTAAACTTTTTATGACAAAAATCCCCAGCTTCTATCTTCACTAGTAGTGCGATCTCGAAATTTCAAAACGTTTTGTCTTCTCTTCCCTTGTTAATGCAATTTTGAGTCCATCAGGACTCTTATTACCAACTGGAATGGCATCTGATCCGAAAGGGAAGAGTTAAGAGGCGATGGCTCAGCTGGTTAGGCGTTAATCCACCTTGGTGGCTTGCAACCCTCACTGGGAGGCCGAGGTTTTACCCGACGGAGGATGGCAGTTTAGTATCTCGTCGCTGGCTTTGGACAACTGGCTCTAGGCGACACCCCTGCTACTGTCACATGGCGGGCGCCTAGCCGAGGAGTAGAGAATTGGGAAACTGTCCTCGAACACCAGTCGGGAAGGTCCATAAGCTAAGCCGAAGCCCCTTCTCACCCAGTATGCCCTCTTTGAAGGTGCTCCCAGTGAAGGCACAAGGAACCTGCCGTGAGGGCTGGTCACCTCTTGGGATGGTCGGGAGCACCTTTTCTGGGATCGGGATCAGGCCAAGCCCGATCGGGATTGGGATTTTTTGTTTGAGGTCGTACCTTGTTTGCACACACGAAGGACATGAGTCTATTATCTCACTAAAGCACACTTTCGTCAACCAGGTTTTTTAATCTTTTTATCAGGTCGAGTTTCAGTAATTAAAAATTAACTAAAATTGATGCGTACATTCGCAGTTTCGGTACGCGTCCAGCAAGCTTAGCCGAGTAAAATCAGTGCTGTCATCATTATCGATTTGGGCTGATGTTGCTGTTGTCTCTTCATCTCAGCATGTCATAATTATTAGCAGAATCCCGATGCCTAAATGTCAGGACCAGGATCGGAATCAGGATCTGAACCTATCACGTCACCTCACAGCCTCGCTTATCAAATCATGACTGCTGGCCAGCTAATACGATTTGAAGTCACGTGGAGAGCTGGGCCGGCGCGCCCCAACCCGCAGAACTTTAAAAAAATATGGGGAAAAGTTGTGGGAAAAGTTTGTGGAGGCTTTTACAAAATAGAAATCCGCTCCATAAATCGAAAACGATTTGTCTTCGAAGGAGGGGCACCTTGTCAAGCTCAAGAAAGCATAAAATGAGACATTTCACAAAACTGCGTGTGGGAAGGGGGTGGATAAAGTGGTCCACCATTTTTGAGGGGGGTTAGCCAGATACGGTCAGCATGCAGTCAGGGGGAGAGAAGTCAAAAAATCGAGATTTTGTGTGGTCGAGCTTCATGTATGTATTTTCAGATATTTTGAAATGGCTTACTATTAAAATGCGTGTCGCTGTGAAAAAGCTTGAAATTTAGAAAATGTCGTCGAAGAAGAAGAATTGGATCGACGCCTTGAAACGTACAGG
Organism: Mesodorylaimus sp. YZB2_4; assembly: GCA_030248295.1. Lineage (NCBI taxonomy): Eukaryota > Metazoa > Nematoda > Enoplea > Dorylaimida > Dorylaimidae > Mesodorylaimus > Mesodorylaimus sp. YZB2_4. Next base: position 26,971 of record JASANH010000993.1, on the reverse strand, counting down.
TCGATTCGCGATACAGCACCGAACGTTAAGCAGTGGATGATGACACAAGCGAACCAGTCTGCCAATGATGTAAAAAAAGATGTCAGCCCCGCCCCGTGGGCACTAGTAACTGGAATTTCCTGAGGTGCAGGGCAGGCCATGGGTGGCGGGTAACCGGGGGGCAGCGGGGGAGGAGAAGGGGGGGCGGAAGATGGCAGAGATGAACGCTGGCCGCTGGCCACCATCGCGAAGCGCAGGGGGGGTGGGGTGTGGGGCGAGGCACATCCCCCGCCCCGCCGGGGCTAAAACGTTCAAAATTACTGGTTTTATAATGCCCCTTTGACGCATTTTCCTGTTATGGAAGCTATGCTTTGAAGTATTATATCCTTCAGTCTTTCCTTGACGTGATTGCCCTTCTCAGATTTTTGTGAGAATAGCAAGGGACCTTGATTGATATGTATAGATAATATAACAAGCAGGACTTGGCTGCTGGCTGTCCGGTTAGCTCAGGCTAGAAACTTGGTGAGTCAAGCTTGTGAGTATATACTTACTGCGAAGAAAAAAGCAGGACTAGCCCAGGACGGGCAAGGCTGGCTTTCCTGTGCTATGAAATAAGGCAAGCCTGATCTGATTGAATGTGAGACAGGTCAGGCTTAGATCGGTCGAGTGAGCGAGTTGTATGACTGTTGACATAAGTACTCTAAGCTGGCTGGACAATTGGCATGTGCTTGGAGGTAAGGGCTCTGTACGTCAGGTCAGGTCTTGGTCCAGCCCACATACAGTATGATCGTTCTTCTTTTTTCCTGCTGGACCTGAGGTGGGGAAGAGGGTTTTAGAGGAAGGCTTCGAGGTACTAGCCGGCCCAACAGAGGGGTTTACCTATCCTGCCTCCCCCTTGCCCAAACTTGCCGAGGTGTATGGGTTGGCTCTATGCTCATTGCTCAGCTCATTCCAACAGAATAGAGGATAAATCGAAGGCTGTCAAGCAAATATCAAACCAGTTGATCATTAAATTTTGTGCATCAAAATTTTAAATCCATTTGATTTTTAAAAATTCAAAATGTTTTAGTTGGCCTATCGAAAGCAAATCTTCCTATTACTCGGTATTGGAAAAAGAGCTGCTCAAACCGAATCAACATCGGTCGATACGGGATGAAGTTTCTCAATGTAATGCCACCTCGCTGGAAATTTGGAAACGCAAGCTGCCAGGCGGATATTTCTCCACTGTATCGCCGTATGCTCGAAATGAAAATTAAATTCAACAATTCACCGAGTGAAGGTGAGGGAATGCATTTGAAGTCCGAACACGATGAATTTGGAAAGGTGTTAGAATAGTATTAACCGCCGCGCAGCCATGGCTGCCACATCCGCAGCACACTCAAGCGAGAACCACGAGGCCAACACAAAAGCCAAAATGATGAGCAAGTTGGATGAGAGATAGAGGCAAGAAAAATTTTCTGTGAAGCGCCCAAGTTGCCTTTTTTAATTCTTTGTTTTTGCCATATGCTTTACTAGTAAGATCTTGCCTTTTTGCTTTATTGAACAGTCATTCTAGTGTAGTGTCATTTCAGTAACTTGGTGGCTTTATCAGCACCCAGTTACTTCACATTAGCTAAGTGACTTAATTTTTGCCATTTTTCCTCTAATCAAGAGGCTTGCTCATGTTTACAAAGCTTTCAGCATGCGATAGTAAAATCGATGTTTTCTGAATGTTTTCTGAATGATGAAAGTAGGACCTCTACGTTTACTAAGCAGCCATCTTGTCATGACTGGTTGTTTTCATGGTAAGACTTGCCCAGATCCTGGTTTGCCTTGGCAAGTTCTTGATATCTTCTTATCAAGATCCACTTACGATCTCATCATGACTTGACAAGAAGATTCCCACAGATTTCGCCTTTTCTTTTTGACCATGTTTTCGGGCGAGACGGTTTATAGCCGTGAACTGTCTTTACAAAGCCAATTTTTTCTTTTGTGTCTTGGTGCGTCAAGAAGTGGAAAAACCAGCCCAATTATTCGCTTATTATGCTTGAGAATAGGATATGAGGCTAATTATACACAAATAGGGGTTGTGGCTGCTCACCCTGATCAACGCCCAATAGACCATTTCACTGTTTCTTAGAAGTCGCGGCTTTGAAATTGGCGCGCGGAGGCTGCTTATAGCAAACCGTAATAAAATCTCATCGAACCATGGCCATGCTTAAGGAATTCTCAAACTCTCCTAACCAACCTCAAACCGGTTCTCTAACACGGAAAGAACTGGCCCATGGCTAGCATGCAAGGAACAATTGGGTTCAAATTTGGAATTTTTGCGCTATCGCGGAAATAATAAGTTCATTGAGTTCCTCGCATCAGACTTGACCTTCTAACAAACTATCATGTTTTATATTTTTTCAATTAAAAAAATTTGAATTTGGCGCTCTGACCTTTATGCGCAGGCGAGCAGACCTTTACCTCGGCGCGAACTTGAAGTCTAACCGAATCAAATCAATAACTGATGTCCTACTCAACAGACCACCAGTATATGCTGGCTAGAAAAAGAGAAGATTGTTTGTGTTAACATTACTGACTATCGAGTTTATTTCATCAGTAAAACCGCTACTGATATCTCTCTGTAGCGTTTGCCAGAGCGCCAAAACACCTTCGTGCGCATTTTACATCTAGCGTGCATCATACGCGCCAGATGATAACGAGTGCAGAGCGCTTTACTTCAGAAGTTTTGAGCGAAAAAAGCTGCGTGCCGCGGCAATTGGTTTTGTGCTGACGTCGCTCTGAAGCTTTCTTTAGTTTAGAGGCATTACTGTTACAAACTGAAACTACATATGTAAACTACCGCGCACGGGGAAATTATCAACGGTAATTCTATTCATAATTGGTTTTGTACTGCTCTGTGCACATGGGTACAGAGTGCTGGAAGAACTAAGTAACCGGATAGGCATCATGCCTCGCCTCTGTATATTGCTGCCTTAGAGGCTGCTGATGCACCGTGAAGCCAGTTGTCAGCTGCGGAAGGTGTGCGCGAGCCAGGATCGACCGAGCACGGCTTTTGCACCGAACCCACACAAAAGGCATTTTGCCAGCAGGAGCAACAGGCATGATGCGCGGGCTTTCAACCGTACACAACATACAAAATGAATCTCTCAGTGCGCTTGAAAAATAGCAGCTAATGTTTAGTACAGCATTTACAGGTGTGCTTGAATAAAAGTTATCACATTCCACATTATTTTCAGCTCTTGTATCGACTACCCAGATATAAAAAGTGGATAAAGTGTTTGGATTCGATCTTTTGATTCTACAAACTATTCCACTATCGAGGTATTCCAAGTTCTTATATAACGAATGCAAAAATTCTGAATCTGCTACTTCAGAAGGGTCTACTTTCTGTATCCACTCTTCATCATTTATGCGCAAAGTGTACTGCTGAATAAAAAAATATTGAAAACAGTCGCACAGATCGTGAGGATCAAATATTAAACTAACGAGACGAGGGTTGAAAGAGCCACGCACAAGCTGGCATTAATCAGAAAAATAGTGTTCCGGTACGGGTGGGGGGGGGGGGGGCGGGTGTTGCGGGTTGCGGTTGTAGGTTATTCGAATATTTCCACACATTCCGGAGCATTGGAAAAGATCATATGCCACAAAGATGTGCTATGTTTTAGCCACATGGTGTTCATGGTGTAAATCAGATTTTTTGCATTAAGGCTATGTCTATGTAATCTAATAGTACAAAACTTTCAGCGAACTCTTGAGAGGAAAGTTCGCTTTTCACTCATGAAGCAGCTAAAACAACCTCCTCCATGGACAAATATTCAGTCATTAATCTGCAAAAAAAGTCACAATATCGGAAAAGGCAAACAAGTGAAGATCAATTAGAAAAACTTGAAATATTAAATTGATTGGAAGTCGCACCTACTCTGTTTAGGTCGTTATTTATTGTGCTTACAGTGTAGTGCTGCAGCTCAATCATAAACAATGAACAGCTCATAAGCTATCAGACATAAAGTACAATACAGATCTAGGATGTCCCTTGATTGAAACTTTCACCAATCCTCTCTCAGAGCATTGGCTGGGCGAGTTGAAATGTCTCACATGTTCATCGAACTTTCATTTTTAAAACCAAGCTCTGCGGAGATTTTTTTTTTCGAAGCGAAAGGGATATTTTATGTGCAAGGATATAAAAAAAGTATGTTTCCTTCGCTAAAATTGAGAGTGTTCAGTGCACGAATCTCTTTCAATACGCCGGGAGATAATATAATTATTGCAATACCTAATATGTTCATTTCCCTGTTAGATATAAAGCTTCCAAAAAATCATGATTGAGACTTACAGTCAAGTGCATAAGGACAGGGTTTCCAGTAGACCCGGCTGACCATGTGTTACCCATGGTATTTTAGTTTCAAAACTCAGTCGCAAGAATTAGCAGCCGCACCTAGCAGATTCCACGAGCGGAAAATGAATTTGCTAGGTGCGGATTTGATGATACCCATTTCGCAAGTGTAAGGATGAAAACATATAAAAGACAAGATCAGAAAAATTTTGGGTAAACTGAACAAGAATAAGAAACGATATTATAGCGTAGGGAGAAAAAAGACACTTTTGCACTTTGTCTCTCCCGAAAAGGCTAAAGCTTGGGCAGGATAGGTTGGATTTAGGCTTAGTTTTTGCCTCAGGCTTTGGGGATAGGGATGGACTGGATTTAAGAGATTGTGGGGGGACCAACTGCAAATGCGCCGAGAAGATTGGGCTGACAATGTTATTTATGATAGCCTAAAAATGGTTATGGATAGAGAAAAGGATGGGTTAAATTAGGGAAAAAATAAGTCTAGTTGATAGGATAGGACAACGCAGCATCCGAAACTTGGGGGGGTGTAGCACCCGTGACCACCCCTCTAGGCTGGACAAATTGTCAATTTTGTAATGTTAAACTTTTGAAAAACGGGTCTGACCCCCTCTCTAGACAAGCCAAAAATTAGTGACCCCCCTAGGGGAGAGCTATGGAAATCCTGACTCCCCCCCCCCCCCCCCCATCCACGATGAGCCAAAAGTTAGTGAGCCCCACCGCAATCCTGACCCAGCCGCGACTTTTGGCGCGGCAGGGTCTGGACCAAGGGTGCAAGTATACAGGGTCAAGCTATAAAGTACAAGTCGCATTCTCGGAGTAAAAAAAAATCTGCGAACAGAGGCTGCTCGGTAACTTTATAGGAGTCAGCTCGCTGAGAATCAAATATTTTCGAATTTTCCGCGCCCACTAATGCTCAGGCGCAAGAGCCTTATGGCAGTCGGGAGGCAAACTTGGCTAGCGCAGCGAGAGGTTTGCGCGAAACGCCTCTCATCGAGTTTTGCTTGCGCGGAATAATCGATACTCAAGGAGCTGTAACAACATTATCACAGAGGACTGAACTCCAGTGCCGGCCAAACAGTCAGACTTAAAACTTGTGCCCCTGCTAAAAAACGGGGACTCTACAGTACAACCAGCGCGAGACCTTCTCTGTCGAATGAATATTGCTGCCTCCAAACCGTGTGCGCAAGCAACAGGATGCAGTACGATCACAGGGCTCAGGCTGAGCAGGGTTGGTTCCGGTTCAAAAATCTTAAAAACAGTTTGAAAACTGTGCGAAAGACCTGCGAAAATCAGTGAAAATGAGAATCTTGAAGCCAAAATCAGCAAAAACTAAAAAAAAATGCATTCCCGGTTTCAAGTCGTGAAAATTCAGAGAATAATTTTGATTTTTGTCTAGAAAACATGTAAAAATCAGGGGAAAAATAATGTTCCAGGGAAAACTTAAAGGTTGCATTTCGAGGTTTCAAACTGAAAAATTGAGAAAATTTCAAATTTTGCCTAGGGTCTGGAAAAATCATCGTACGCGCCGTGTGTGAGCCTTATTAATAAAACAAGTTTATAACGCATTGGTAAAAAATTTGTGTTTTTGATTCCTAGACCCCCCTCCCTTTTAAGGCCCAAAAAAATTTAAGACCCATCCTCTGGCCGAACGCTAGGTTTCGGATGCTGGGACAACGTAAGGAATGTATTTCTAAAAGTCACAGAATCCTTATGTTTGTTGTGTTTGGTTTAGCGCTCTGAACGAATTGGGCAGCGGGATAATGATTTCTTTCACAATGTCCATCGAAATATACAACCGCAAAATGGTGAGTGAACATTCTGATGTGATAATCAGAATTTAAAAATTCGGCGAATAATAATTGTATTTGTAGAAACCAAGGTGTTTACATTCGATGAGGGTGTGCAGGACCACGTTGCTGCTGCTTAACGCCGCGTCCCACCTCCGCCAGCTCCAACAGCCCCCATCGACGATTCACAACCGCCACCAAACGCGATCGGCCTAACCTGTGTCAACAGTGCACCAGTCTCGCTTCCTAGTACTAGCTCCGCACGAAAACTATCGACCACGATCATCGAAGAGGAGGCTGACGTAAATTTTAGTTCATTTTCGTCAAGTTCAGAAGAAGAAGAAGAGAAAGAAGAAAATAGCAAAGATGAAGCGGATTCTCGCTCAGTTGGTAAGCACACTTCCCTTTGATTACTCCAAAGTTAATTTAATTTTATAATTTATCCTTTTTGTAGATTTTTAAACGGAACCACTAGGCTTTAAGATCGAAGCCTTCAATCAAGATCGTGGGATCGATGTACCGAATGGAACATTTTTCAAATATACGTTAGTTTCAGGTATGATTCTAAAATTCAAAAACTGATAAAAAATTTATTTTCATATTTTTTTTTTATTTTAGGTGATAGGAAAAAATTACCGATGGCGTTTATGACGTATAGACGAGCGAAAGTTTGGTTTCTTCGAGCGAGACGGGCGCAGACCGCGCGGACCAATTATTGGCACGACGAATTCTCATGGCTAATTATATGCTTTTTGATAACACCATTTCATACGGACAATTGGGTAAAATGTCATCAAAACGTTTGGTTCGATTGCTGTCGAAAGAATTCCGTCCTTCCATGCCACCACCATCGGCAGACGTCGACAGTGCGGCCTCTACCTCCGCTGCCATCGTCTAAGACCTTTACGATCGTGGGGACAATTTGCAACTCTTCATAACATTTTTCGAAGCAAATTTGTTAGATTCGTCAGAACGAAAATATCGCGATTGGTTAGATACGAACAATACTCGCGCTGAAATTGATGCTGTTAATTAGCTGCGGATTTTTGCTACTAACAGTTTTTGTTTCGTTTTGCGTTTTGTTTCTTTGTTTGTTTTCGAATCTATTAATTTGATTTTCAATAATCTGAAATTTTTTGAATCACAAAAATTTATTTTGTGTTAATTTTGTGTTTGTGTTATTTTGTGAATTTTTTGGGATCGAAAAAGAAAAATGTTCTCGTGGGTCTATCACAACTTGATGCAGAAGCATTTTGCCTTCGGGTGAGAGTAGAAATATGTAAAGCGAGTGGGCGAAAATTTACACAGTGGTTTCTTGCTCTATCAGGACAGAGTGTAGCTGTACGGATACATATTCTCCAAATACATATTCTCGGAATTAAAAACCGATACGGCCAATTGGATCGGGATGGAATAGACGGCCGTCTTTTTAACCATGGCCACTACGTAGAGTCGACCTTCCACTATCGTGCTCGTGTGTCGAAAACGTGGATGAGAGGCCAGTTTTAAACCCGTGTCAGCGTCGACGATCACGCTTGCTTGGACGCGCAAAACGTACGCTCGATGGAAAGGATTCCAAGCAATCAACAAACGTTACACGGCTCTCCCGCTGGTCCCTTCCTGCAACCTTCAGATCAATCAGCCCCGGATCTTATTTTTCTAGATAGTATTGATGCTAGTCGTCAACCAGATCATGCCCCGACCAGCGCTGCTAGGTCTGGAGAATATGTATCCGTACAGGTACACCCTGTCATGATAGAGTGAGAAACCACTGCGTAAATTTTTGTTGTTGCTGAAAAAGTGCCGGCTCTTTCACGAATATAATTTTATTTTCAATAAACACACTTTAGAAATCTAAGGCGTTCGTGTGCACGCCTTCAGGGGTCAAAACCTGTTTTATGTACAAAGGGGTTAGGGCTTTTTTTGGCGATTTTAAAACTATACACATTACCATCCCGTTTGAGATATTTGAAACCCCTGTTTTCTATCACAGTGCTTTGATTGGAAAACATGGCCTCCATGCAGTCGACTTTTCGGAGTCGATTAATTTTCGAAGCGCTTTTACATTTCCAATCGGTCGAACCATCGCCACGTTCGAGCAAGTACGTTTTTTTAATTTGGCGCCACGCAAGAGATGGCGTCTTGGTACTCGCATTTCCACCGTAGCGGCTCGCTGGAATGAGGGGTTTATTTATTCGGCGCTTTTATGCGACTTATCACTCCTTTATTCCTATTCATAGGGCGCGTAGTTAGTACAGCGCTCAGAGCAGTGCATTATAGCCGATGCGGGGCAGTGCGATTCAGGGCGGTGTGGCGCGGTGTGGTCCTGTTTGCACACAGATACTGTGGGATACATCTACTTACAATTTATGCTCGTCCTTCAAAGCTAAAATTTTCTCCTTGACCCGTAGGTCTTTGTGTTCTTTCAAGACGAGGTCATCCAATTTTGAATAACATCCGGAAAATGAACACGAATCTAAAAAGTAAGAATTTAAAACCTTAAACCTCGCTTTCGAAGTGACTGAACTCAACGGATTCGTGAAAAAAGCTTATAGCTAGCCTGAACAATTGCAAACCCAACCGTGGTTGGTTTGCCCGCACCCACTTACCGGTATCGACCAAGATAATGTGGACTCGGTCGCCAAAAAAATCGAATGACAAACCCATAGCCAAATCGATTCAGTTCAATTTCTAGGCAGAAGCGGGGAAAGAAAAGTTAATTTTCTTGAAACAGGTTAGAAAGAAAAAAATGAAACGTACTCGCTAAATTCAAAACTGATACGGCCAATTGGATCGGAATGGAATAGACGGCCGTCATTTTAACCATGGCCACTTTGTAGAGTCGACCTTTCACTATCGTGCTCGTGTGTCAAAAACGTGGATGGGGGGCCAGTTTTAAAGCCGTGTCAGCATCGACGATCCTCACCTCCTTGTGTTTTGTGCGATTGATGCAAGTCACGCCGTATATCGAATTGCCTAAAAATTCAAAGATCAGCATTGCTCATGTTAACAGAAAGAGCGCATTATGCGCTGTTGTATAGCTAGCCAGCTTACTCTTTAGTTTTTTGATAATAGATCGTCTGAGTTGATTCTCGCGTTGGGCAGCAATTCGTTCGTTCAGATTTGACATGAAATAATCTTTGCAAATCGGTTCTAGACTATAATAGATGGCGCGACTGATGTTGTCGATTTCGCAATGGCACTCTTTCACCAAGTGGCGCACATAAGTGCTAAGTAGAGTCAATTGACGGCCGGCCAACATGCTAAAGAGCAGCTTTTGGGGTTGTTTAAGTAATTTGTTGGCTTCAACGTACTCTTTCATCGGACCAGATAGGTCGGACCTTCCTGAAAATTGAAGCAAAGTAACGACAAGTCTTAACTAACAGAGTGTCCGCCTACCTTCCTGGCTGACTGTATGACAGATTGTCTACCAGCACACCTTTCTGGTTGACTGTATGACAGACTGCCTACCCATCCGCCTGGCTAGCTGCATGAATGAGTGCATGACTACCTGTCGGCCTCCTTGCCCCCTAACTAAATAAAACATCTCTTACCGACTTCCTTGTGAAGATAGATTGGTGGAAATCTGGACATTTCCTCACGATATTGATCCGACACTCGAAGGTCGCAGGTGACAAAGCCAGAAAATTCACCGCTGAGAATTTTTTCGAGAATTTGTTGTCCATTCATTCGATTCAGTAGTTTGAATTTTGGGAATTGTTTACTACAAAATCGGATCAGATCCCAATTCTTTTTCACCAAAGACTTATCGTTGACTACCACATCCATTGTCCTTTGATGTTGATTATCTGACTGTCGCAGTTGTAGCTGAAGACCAGGCCGTATGATTCCTCGGGCCACCAGAAACTCGCATTCATACATAACGCAGTATTTGTGACCAGAAAATAAGGAATATTTTCTGAAATACTCGTCAATTCTGGCAGTTCGTTCCTGTCTTTTCGTCCATTCCGTTTTATCTTGCTCGGTCAGATTGTCGTATTGCCGTCTTTGTTGACGATTAAGGCATTTGTTTGGATCGTGGGCGTGCCAGAAGCACTAAAATTTAAAGGAGCATCTTTTAAAAAATTAGGTCCAGTTGACAAGAATTGTAAAAATAGATGACTCACCCCGTGGAATTAATGAATGGTTAGACGATTGGGACATACAGAATCGACTGGCGTATAGCACGGCTCCAATCGCATTTTTCGCCCTAAAACGTGAAACATCGAGCTGTTGACACGATCACGATGCTATCTGCACCTGAGCTAACTTACCAGAACAGAATCGACTTATGGGCTCATGATTCTCGCAAATACCCATCGTGCGAAACGAGTGCGTAATGTAGGCCAAATATTCAGTCACTCGCTTCCAGTACGATTCAGTGGACGCACTTTTGAATATCGTCGAAGTCAAAGGAAACGAGGGCACCCGCTCATCGTTGTGGTCGTCGGCATCGGTCGAACTCGTCGATGCCAACATTGCTGGCTCGTCAAATGGTGTATCAGCTAAGGCGTTGTTGGATGGGTTAGCCGACTCAATGGGCGTATCATTCTCGCTATTCATCAGACCACGCATCCTATTCGACGTGGATGCCTCATCCGCATGGACACCTTCCTCATCCATGAGACTACAAAACGCATCTAACAATTCGCTGGCTCCGGAACGTTGCACAGACTCGGTTACGTCTCTGTCTCCGTCTCCATCCACATCCCCTTCCATGGCCACAGTCGCGATTTGATCCTGATCTTGCATTGTGGATACCTCGTCCGCATCGAATTCTTCCTCATCCATGAGACTACACAACGCATCTAACAATTCGCTGGCTCCGGAACGTTGCACAGACTCGGAATCGTCTCTGTCTCCGTCTCCATCCACATTCCCTTTCATGGTCGCAGCGCCGTGGTTCGGTGGATCTTGCAACGCGAAGCCTTCTCGTTTGGCATCATCAATTTCGTATCGAATTCCAATTCCAACTAGTATATCGAGCATGAATACGGAAGGATAAAGGCTGGAAAACGGAACATTGTGAAGTAACACAGCAAAAGAATACCAATCGAAAAGTGAGAAAAAAGGAAATGAAAAAAACTTGCGAATTGGCATCGAAACCAAAAATATTTTGCACGAGTTTCCCACAAGGAGCAGCCGTTTTTCCACGCTCCTGATAACGCGTAAAAATAATGGAGGGCCTAAAAAGTTGTTCAGAACTCCATTGTTTCTGCCGCGTTAGCACGCTTTTCTACGACACCCATACTTACCCAGCTACAAGATTTTTTCTTAGCTGATCGTATAAATCCGAATTTTTTTTGTTGAATGTTTGGATCATCGTGAAAGGCTTTTCCGAAGATAGCTTGCGCATCATGTTTTCGAAACTCAAACCAAAAATGAATTAGACAGAAAAAACACAAGCATTAGACTCAATAATTAACCTTAATTAGTTTCTAGAATTGGAAAACAAAATGTTCTCACCCGATAAGGTAATAAAGACTCCTTTAAAACAGTCAATCTTGTTTTCCCGCTAATAATTGAACATATTTTGCAATGCCATCATCAAACTCGTTACGTCAGCCTGCATTGAGAGAATAATAGTATTAAAACACAACTCACAGCACGTGACCCATGACTAAAAATGTTAAAAGCCCTGGAATAAACTCACCTTGTTGTAAAGTTCCAGCAGATGACCAAAATTACGAATACCCTTTTCCCGCCAAAATATTTGAATTTGCTCGTACTTTTGAGGGGAAACAATTTTATTCTTGAGCCACGACTTCCAGCGTTCTCGAGCAGGGATATCAGATTTGCAGAGTCGATCGACGGTTACCCATTCGTATGGAAAATAATCCAGCTTGCCTTTGTATTCAGGCACATTCCAACTTTTTACAAATCGATTTAAAGGCATAGGCGACGCGTAGGACATGGCGTCGGGGAAAATTAAATTTGGGCAATAAATTGCTTTCATGCTTTGATTTCTTTTAATCACGGACATGGGCGATGAGTTGAACTTGCTACGAGCAACCTGCCTAACCCACGAAGTCGACTATTACTGAGATTGTAGCGAAGGCAAAACATATTTCTTAATACAAAGCGAATCAAAAGCTGATTTAAAGCAAGGCTTCAAAAAGTTGAATAAGGTCTTACAAATGGGTACCTCATCTGGGTAATTTCACTCAAACTCAAACTTCACTCAAAGGCTTGCGCCAAGGAATGATTTCCGCCAAATCGATCAGATGCATTTTTTTGTTTCTTCTTTTCCTTTTGGATTTCTCCAACCTCACGTAAAGCCCATTCGTACTGCTTGTAAGCAGCTTTATCAAATTTTATCTTCTCCTTTAAATCGCGTAAATAGGGCCGCAGACGAGCCTTCATAAGACGACTAGCTGCCGAAGATGCTGCGAACAAATAATCGATAAATTGATCCACCAGAACTTGGGTGTCTTTAGCGGGATCTTGGGAATCGGTGTTGAGCATGAATCGAGGCTGATCAAATTCGGAAAAATCACCTTGCACGCACAATGATAAGGGGCATAAGGGGCATGACCAATCGACGGGACTCGAACTTGCACTCGAAACCGAGGATGCCCACGACACAGCTGTGATCAGAGGACATCGCAGTTCCATTCACCAATGATGAAATACCATCCCGCAAGAATTCACTCGACGAGAGGGCGTTTGCACTAAATTAATCGAATCCTTCCATTCCAACAATGTCAGGGATTCAGAAGAGTGCTCATTGCTGGCGAAAAAATATTCAGTCGTCACAATCGAGAATCGGTCGTTATCATCACTCGACGGCTTTTGCACACATAAAAATAATCGGAAATCCACACTATGCACGTCCGATTTTGTCTGCCGACTAATCAATGATAAGGCGCAAATTAGATTTTCCCGTAATTCTTTATCGGACATTATAAATATCGTTTCATGAGCATTCCGAATGCTAATAATTTTACCGCTTCGATTTCTCTTAACCTGAACATCCGACTCGGATCGTGGAGGAAAACAAGTCCGAATACGAAAAGTAGAATCTTTCGTTCGATTTAATGAATATTTATGGAAATTTCTTTCCAAAAATTCGCTCAAGGGATCTTCTAAATTCTTCGGGTTGTATTCATCTCGTGTTTCGTGTTCACTGGTCCAACAGGCGGGTCGGTACTGAGAGCGAAGTTTCGAAGAATTTGCTGAATTTTCCAAATTGACGAGAGCGGCGTATCGATCAGATAACATCGATCTCGATGGTGTGATCTTTTCAAAATCAAAAGTACACCAAAACGGGAATAATCTTCAATTTTCAGGCACCCGTATTCCCAAATTACACGCCAATTCATCCCACAATTGAATTTTCCGCCCCACACATCCACCTGGAAATATGCGTTTCGGCGTTTTGGTTGCAAAGCTGAAACTTTGGCTGGTGAAACTTTCAGAGTTCGGCATGTCTCACGCTGATTGCCTCCTCGGGGCGCAACTGGTAACACGAGAAGCTACGAAATCAGCTCCGGCTAGTAGTAGTTGAGTGGCTAAATATCAGCAGGGTTCATGAATATGGATTCTATTCATGCGTGGTCGATGGTTCCATGTGTGACGGCGTTCGCATTCAGATATTAGTTCGATAAGAGGTGTGAGAATTAAGCCCGGCTTGACCAACTGAGCACGGGTAGGGTAGAGTCATCATAAGATCTGATGAAGGCTCATTTATACTGGCCACCGACCTCTCTGTGACTGCGCGCTCAGGACAGAGTTCTCTGCCACTCTGTCACCGAGAGGGCGTTTATACTGCCTCCAGAGTCCCTGGTGCAGAGCGCACTGTCCTGCGTTTTCAGAAACTGGAACTCTGTTCCTGCGTCTAGATATGCGCTGTCCCAGAGAAAAACATTTTCTGCTCTTGCCGCGAAAAGGGCGATCTGATTCTGGAGAATAGGTTTTGTTTTCGAGCATGATATTAACTTGTTTTCTTGTTTTTGCGGTTAGTTATCGGAATCGGTCACAATGGAATTGTCGCCGTATGAGATGGCTGTCTTAGCTGTTTGGATAATTTTGAGAGCACGAAAAACATCTAGGAAACGGCGTTCTTACGTACGGGAGTTCAATTTAACCCGACGACTTGAAGGGGAATTCGTAACTGCAGTCCAAGAAATGCGAGAATCGTTCACTGATGAACATTTTCAATATTTCCGGATGTCTAGAGAACGTTTTAATCACTTGCATGGTCTCGTCGTCGCCAAGATCGCGAAGGATCCGACTCGGCATAGAATTCCCGTGTCGTCGAAGGAGAGATTGGTTGTCACTTTAAAGGTAAGTATGTACTAACATTTTCTGTAGCGCAAACATGCTGACAATGAGTCATCGGCCTGTTTGGATTTCGCGGCACACATGTTAGACTAAAATTTAAAATTTCCCGCTCTGTACAATTTTCAAATTTTTGTCTTATGTCAGATGGAAGCGGTAACAAGTAAACGATCACATTATTTGTATTGTATTGTTGGGCTGGTTTTGGCGATGACTGTTTGCCAGAGTAGGTAAAGATAACTATGCCACTAGAGCGCGTGGAAAAGCCTATCTCGCCAATTGGATCCAATTTCGCAATCTGAAAGCATATAAAAATCACTATTTCTCTAGCCTGGAAGCGGAGACCTAAAAATTCGAAGTTCTGCGCACAGGCGTGCTGGTGGATGGTAATGCGGATTGGATTTTGATGCTCAGGTAGTATATTTTCAAAAACCAGCTCTGTTTTCGACCAATTTTCGAAAATTTGAACTCGATGTAGTCGCCAGCTCACACACTTGGAGACTTTATGATAACATAGCAAGATTCAGCATGATTTGGTGTATATAGATCTGGAAAATTAGATTTCCAAACCGTGATTTCGATTTTTCGTGGCGCTTTTTCTCTTTTTTTCCGCGCACTCTAATTCTTGTAAACTTTCCTGAACATCTTCAAAATACAGAGGAGGGGGAAGGGGGAGGAGAAAGAAAGGGCCCAGAACGCTTACTCATTTTTCTTGTTTTTTTTTTTTATATAATATAAATATAGAATGGGATGTAGAGAGGGAAGGATGAATCTTGAACCCACGTACCCCTTTACTAAAAAGCGTGGAAAGTGGGATTTTGTTGAAATATATTAAGAATGGCAAGAACGAAAGAATTTTTAAATTTAAAATTAAAGATAAGGGAGAGAGAGGAACTGTAATCTTTATTGAAATTCGAGATCTAGGCCGCGGTCCGCGGGTTCCGGCCCTCCGCTGTTTGGTTGTTGGTACTTCTTTTTCTTTTTCTTTTTTCTCCTTTTTTTTGTTTTTTGTGTTTTTTTTTTTAATATACTTGTCTACCACTCCCACCTGCCCTCTCTTCTTTTTCTAACTTTCCTCTCCCTCGCTGTCTCTGTGCCTTAGCTTGCCCTCGCCGATCGCCTCGGACGGGAAGCACAGCAACAGCGATAAAAGAAACAGCCCTGGCACTATAGAAGTAGTAGTAGGAGGAGCATATATAACTCAAAAGACCTGAATGGAGGGGTATGAAGGGAAGGAGGTATGGCGCAAGGGGGTCTTCTCTTTTTGTGTGGGGGCCGGTGGTGGGGGGGATAATCTCGTAAAAATAAAACCTTCTGCAGAAAGTATATAATCCCCATGTTCCCCTTTCCCATTTTTTTTTTTTTATGTCCCCAAAAAAAGTGGTGAAAATTTATACATTTTTTAAGGTTTTTTTTTTTTCCTCCTATTGGCTGTTGTTGATGCGAGCTACAAATTCACACTCGTTGATATTGGAGGGTTTGGTCGTGAAGGCGATGCAGCGTTATTTCATAGATCAGCCTTCGGACAGTGACGCGAATAGGTTGTCGTTGGTGACGGACGCGTGCCTGGCGATAGTCGTATGCGTAACGAAACTAGCGTTTATATATAGATACTCTTTCGAACCGACCATACACTATGACAGTAAAACGAAAAAGAAACCCCGTTCCTATGTCCTAACATGATACCTGGCTTAGCGGGTGTAAAGTGTCATCTATCGTCCTTCTTTACATCACTCGCGGTTGCTCTCCAATCCGCGACACTCCCCACTGACGATTTCTAAGGGGTATAATTGACCTATTGCGCGTTTGATTTCTTGTCCATTGGCCAGCTTGATGATGGCGACACGAATGTTTCCATCAGTTGATGTTATGACCCTTTGTGTTGCCCGTGCGCCACCGCTGTCGCGGGTCTTCTGCCTTAATTTGCACGATTTCTCCGATTTGCGGTGCGGATGCTGACTTGAGCCTTCCTTGTTTGAGTTGAACCCTCTGGCGTTCTCGCAGAGATGTCAAGTATTCGGTTTGCCACACTCGAACGAATGCATTGTATATGTTGCGTAGACGTGTCCAGTATTCTTTGATGGCCTGTTCGTTTAAGGTGGCCACGCTTTCTCCACGAGGGGATTCTCCTGGATGTGTAAAATGAGCTGGCGTTATTACCGTTTCTCCGATTTCAGATCCCACATGCACGAGTGGGCGATCATTGATTACAGCTTCTATTTCGGCTGTAAGCACCTGCAGCTGTCGCGAGTTGAGTAGTGCATTTCCGACTGTCTTGAGCAGCGCTCGCTTAACCATTCCCACAAGTCGCTCGTAGAAACCACCCATCCAGGGGGCCCGTTCAGGTATACGTTTCCATTGAATTCCATGGTCAGCAGCGAACCTCTGTACGTGCTTTGCGGTGAATTGACCGGCGTTGTCCGACCAGACCACTTTTGGCTTTTGTCGGCGTGCGATATAGATGCGGAAAACGTTGAGAAAGTCGTCAGCGCCTAAGCCCTCAACGACCTCGAGATGGACTGCCCTTGTTGCGGTGCATGTAAATAGGCAGATCCAACGCTTTGCGAGTTTGTTCTTCCCAATTGTAACTGTGAGTGGACCAAGGTAGTCGACGCCAATCGACCCGAACGGTGTGAAGACATTGACTCGTTCACGCGGTAAGCTTGGAGATTCTGGCGCAGTAAATGGACCTCCATCGAGCTTTTTGCACTGAGTGCAGCGACGAATGACATTGAACACAACCTGCCGTCCGGCGGTGACCCAAAAGCGTTGGCGAAGATGAGCGAGCGTCTGTGCCGTTCCAGCGTGACACAGTTGAGCGTGAGTGTGTGCGATTATCAACTTCGCAAGCTCAGATTTCCTCGATAGCAGGATTGGCTTCTTTGCCTCTTCGTTCAGAGGAGCGTGTGTGATCCGACCTCGACCTCGAATCAGACCCTTGGCATCCAGTTCTAGCGGGATTTGTCCGATGTGTACTGATTCTCCACATTCTAGACGTTGTCGTTCTTCTCCAAAGTGCGCTTCTTGATCTCGTTTTATCCAGTATGACTCTGCGATTTCTATGTCATGCGCCGTAAGTTGTTCTCCCTTATAGCTGTCTTGACTTCGGCATTTCCGTCCAAATTTCTGACACAATGCTGTGATTCGAAGCAGGCGTGTATAGCTTGAAAAGTTCTGAACTTCTAATCGGTCTGGTGGCCTCGCCGTGGCAACCATTGTAAACAGCGGTGTTTTCTTTCTAGCCTCTTCTGATTCAATGTTTTCCTGTGTCGTCTGATCCACCATATGTTCGTTGCCAGGCCATTCCGATTCAGGATGTATTAGCCATTTCGGGCCATGCCACCATTGCGAATCTTTCTGCAGTTCGGCGCTTGACCTTCCTCTCGTGGCTGTGTCTGCCGGATTGTCTTTCGTAGGCACATAGCGAAAGCGCAGATGTGGGTTTTTCTTGATATCACGTACTCGATTCTCGACAAAGACTGAGAGCGGCTTGACTGACCGTATCCAATGGAGAACGCATTGAGAATCACTCCAGATCGTGATGGCAGCGATGTTGCCTGGGAAAGCTTGTTGCACGTGCTGCACTATCTTTACGCCCAAGTCGACTCCAAGGAGTTCTAAGCGAGGTATCGTTATCGTTCTGGTTGGTGCCAACCTTGACTTTGCGAAGATGATGTTGGCATTGATGCGATCTGACGATATTTCACGAAGATAGATTGCAGTGGCGTACATTCGCGCGGATGCATCACAGAACGCGTGAAGTTCGAACAGAATGCCCTCTCTTACGTTTGTGCCAATCCAACGTGGGATGTTGAGCGGCGTTGACTGCAATATTTCTTCTTGGATCATTTCGAATGCTTGTTTCTGATCTGCCAGGAGCAGTTGGTCCCACTGCAGGTCGATTGCCCATAAGCTTTGCAAGAACACTTTTGCCTTGGTGTATATTGGACAAAATATGCCAAGCGGGTCAAAACTTTGATGCACGAAGCGGAGGATGGCTCGTTTAGTGATGAAATCCTCTTTCAGTGGTTCGCCTTGATTGATGCTGATGCTGTCTGCTTGCACATCCCAAGGTACTCCCAGCACTTTGACTTGCTGCGATGGCCCCCGATCCTTCTCTGGGAACCACGATTGAAGTTCTTTGGCATTTGTAGTCCATTCACGAAGGTTCATTGAAGCGATGGCGAAGAGTTGTTTGGCAGTCTCGTAGAATTGCTTGCTCTGTTCGAGTGTATGACAGCCAGTGATGACGTTGTCCACATAGATATTCTGAGCGATTTTTTCTGCAACAGGTCCGCCTTTCAGATTGAGATGATGCAAAATGGTTGCTGCGAGTAAGAATGGACTCGAGATCACCCCGAATGGCACTCGTGTGAAACGATATTCGATTAAGTTGCCTGGCGATGCGGATTTGGTTATGTCTTTGATCCAGATGAAGCGGGTAACATCACGGTCTTCTTCTTGTAAGCCAACTTGCAAGAATGCCTTCTCGATGTCGGAGATGAGAGCGATTTGATGTAAGCGGAAGCGAATCAGGAGTTTGCCTACATCCTCGAGGATGACTGGACCACGATAAAGACATTCATTTAGGCTTCGTTCTGCGTTTTTGCTGCGCGCAGAGCCATCATATACTATGCGAACCTTTGTGGTTGTTTTCTGTGGCGTAATGACCGGATGATGAGCTAAGTAGTGCACTGGACCTTGCGGCCGTTCCTTTGAAGCTTCCGGAACCTCTTCGATGATTCCTTTCTTTAATTGATCCTCGATGATTTCATCGTACTTCTTCAGGAGCTCAGGTTCACCTTTCAAGCGTTTGCAAACCGAACTAACGCGATCATGAGCGAGCTTATAATTTCCTGGCGGTTTAACCTCTGGGTCCTTCCAGGGCCACTTGACCTCATATCGGCCATTTCTGTACGCGATAGTGCGATTGAAATAAGCGAGTGCCTTCTCGTCTTCTTCTTCCTTCTTCTCGTGTTTCAGACCAACCTTTTCGAGTTCCCATAGATCCCTGAGTTCGCACTGCGTTTGATCTGAGCCAAGTGTTTCTTCAAATGGCATTATTCCATAGACCGACGGTTGCGTGATTGTGAGCATGGCCGTTTGTTGCTGATGGTTATCTGAGTGTACCTCCAAATGACCAGCTATGACGTAGCCAAACTTGGTGGGGATGATGCTGACTGTATCCCGAATTCGGATAGGGGCGCCTATGGCGACCAGCGGGTAGTAGTCGCTCCCTAGTAGCAGATCGACTCCGAATGGTTTGTCTTCATGCAGCGTCGAGTCTGCGATGTCGTACTCTTCTAATTCTCCAGCGATAGCTTCATATGCGTCTTGCGGGCGATATAGCGGCGTAGTGATTTCGTCCAGAACCTTTGCTTGGACACTGATGCGAGTCCCATCACGAGTTTCGAGATGGACTTTTACGATAGGCGTAGTGATGCAGACCGGTTTCGATTGGAACCTTCCAACCCAAATCTTCTCGCGTTTGAGCTCTTTCAATTGTAACTGGTCAGCGATGGCTTTGCGTATGTACGTATCTGTCGATCCTGGATCGATGACAAGATTGACCTTCTGCCTGGGCGTTTTATTCCTTGGGAACTGATAAGCGTTTACAACCGCAGTCTGCAAGAATGACCGTTTGGTATTTGCAAATAGAGCGATTCCTGCCGGTTTCGCGTTTTCCTCAAGAGGTGTCGATTTTTCTTTGATCGGGCACAAGGCGGAGTGATGCTTGCGGATTTTTGGATTTTCCCATTTGCAGTAGCGACATGGTTTTTGCTTCTCTTTGCAATCCTTTGCGAGATGATTTGACCGCAGACATATGAAGCAGCGATTTTTCAACTGGGCGCGGCGTTCCTCTTCCGTTTTGAACTTTGTACACTCATCGGAGTAATGCTTTTCATCGCAGAAGGCGCAATTTGGAACTTTCTTCGAGTGGACCAACAACGTTTCCGTTGTGCGATGATAATGAGCGGATTTATCGTCTCTGCGATTTTGGCCCTCGCTCTGAGGTTTCCCTTTTCGTTCTACAGGCGAGTGCTTGCCATGAGTCGGGCTATAGCAGTGGATATCAGCGATTTGACGAACTGCCTCCAGGAACTCCTCGACTTTCCATGCCTTCTTTCCTGTTTTCTCCTGCAACCGCCTCTGGAACTCGACTGGCAACTTTGAGTAGAATGTGATAACCCAGGCGTCGTCGACCCCTCTGCCGAGAGCTTCAATCGATCGCAAGTGCATTTCGAACTTGTTCAGTATGACTGGGACATATGTCATTGTATGCGCGACTGGGAGTTCATTTATGGCAATAGCATGCTCTTGAATGATAAGATCTGGCTGATCATAGCGCTGTTTCAAACGGCGAGCGACGACCTCATAATTTTCGTTGGTGATAGCGAATCCCCTGACCATGTCGAGCGGTTCACCCTTGAGCGACTTCATGAGGTAGTCCAACTTCGTGCGGTTATCGCAGCTCCTATTACGATCGATAGTAGCTTCGAAGGAATCCCAAAATGGTTTCCATTGCATGAGATCACCGCCAAATTCTGCCAGAGTGAGCTTTGGAAGTTTTACGTTACCAGCGCCGCTTACGCTGCCGTTATTTTGCGGATTACCGTTTTGTAGTGCTGCTGCCATGGCCTCCCGTTGCGTTTCCATTCGCCGCGCCGACTCGCGCTCCATAATCTCAAACTCTTTCTGCAGCTTCTGCCTGCGCTCCTCCGTTTCCATGACCCGCAGACGTTCCCGTTCCCCCTCTGCCACTTCACGCTGCCTACGCGCTGCGGCTG
The DNA here is from genome assembly GCA_030248295.1 of Mesodorylaimus sp. YZB2_4. Classification (NCBI taxonomy): domain Eukaryota; kingdom Metazoa; phylum Nematoda; class Enoplea; order Dorylaimida; family Dorylaimidae; genus Mesodorylaimus; species Mesodorylaimus sp. YZB2_4. The sequence continues at coordinate 5,798 of JASANH010000993.1, read as the reverse complement.
CCTTCAACTTAGCTCGCACGTGCGCCCTGATCTCGACGACTTCGGCCTCGATTTCAGCCGCTTCCACCGATTCCTCCTCCGTTGTCCCATTTTCCTCAACACCATCCAACTCCCGCATCAGCGCTTCGTATTTCTCATAAAGACCGTCCAATTTACTTACGTATCCTTCGCACTCCTCTTCCAACTTCGCGAGATGCCTCGACTCGACCGTTTCCAGTTCCACTTGCGGACTTCGCCCCATTGCTGCGCGTAGAATCTTCTTCGCAGGGCCCAGACGTTGGCGAATTCGGCCACCCGAGACCGCTGCCATTTTCGATCTTCCGTTGCCCGTCCCACGACCAACCGAACCAACGTTAACCAAACCGAACCAACCAACCACGTTCTGCTACCACTTGACGCGAATAGGTTGTCGTTGGTGACGGACGCGTGCCTGGCGATAGTCGTATGCGTAACGAAACTAGCGTTTATATATAGATACTCTTTCGAACCGACCGTACACTATGACAGTAAAGCGAAAAGAAACCCCGTTCCTATGTCCTAACATGATACCTGGCTTAGCGGGTGTAAAGTGTCATCTATCGTCCTTCTTTACATCACTCGCGGTTGCTCTCCAATCCGCGACAGGTTGGTTGTTGTGGGGGGGGTGTTTGGTTTTTTTTGTGTTTTGGGTTGGTTGGTTTTGGGTTTTGGGGGGTTTCGGTTGTCTTCAGTTTTTTTTTCGCATCGTGCCAGGGGGAGCGCTTCAATATGTTTGTGGACGTTGAGAGGATGTGGGGTTGGGTTGTTTCGGTGTCTGGGTGGGGGTAGATGTAGTGAAGCGGAGAGAGAAAGAAATCATAGATGCGGATACTTTTAAATGAAGTGAGTGACAAAAATCTCGATCATACATGTTTTTGGTTGTATTATTTACTGGGCGAACTGTGAAGGGGATGGGGAGAGAGAATTATGTTTTGTGTCCCTTTAGAAAGAAAGGTAGGTTGTGTATTTTATTTTAGTGCGAAAAATGTAAAAAATTTTTTTGAGATGTCGGGAAGGTTCCTTGGCTAGATGAGCGAGTGCAACGGGGCGATTATTAGCTATGCTTTGCCATTGTTTTCTGCACTGCTTTAGATTTTAGAGTTTAGGAAATTATATGAACTTACTATATGGGGTTTTGGGATTACACAGCATTTGTTTTTTTGTTCTCCTAGTGCTGTGTTTTGGGATGTCGAGGAAAAAAAAATCTCAACTTTAAAATGTAATGTTCTCAAATTTAAATTTGAAAATTTTAAATTGATTAAGAAAAAAAAAAAAAAAAAATTTCTTTTTCATTACTTTCATATTTAAAAAGAAACAAAAGCAAAAGAAAAAAGCACCGAGTGGGCTTGGTTTGGTGTTTCTTAGAGAGCAGGACAACGATTACATAAAAAGAGAAATATGGTTTGTGGTTTGTGGTAGTGAGTTAAAATTCAGAATTATCTATATATTTATATTCTGTTTCTCTCTTTTCGTCTAGTTAAATAGTACTAAGCTATGTAACTATATCAAATAATCAAAACCAATCAATCGTGATGACTTGGCGTAGTAAAATCAAGCTTCTATGCTTTTGCTATTTACATTATCAACTTAGAGTCTAGACCACCCACAGCCTCGAGCTCGCGCAACGCAAAGAGCTTGGGGGTTAGGAAATAGAGACCGAGGGGGGGGGGGATGTATGCGTTGCTTTCTTTTCTGGCGTGTTTGTGTTCTCTATTCCTTTCGGTAAGGTAGGTGTGGGGGCGGGGGGGGTGGTGGGAGGGAGGTAGGCGCGGCCGTTGGTCTCGCTGGGTCTATAAAGAAGGGTTGGGTGGGTGAGGGTGGAGGGAGGAAGGGTAAAAAAAGCTTAAATTGGAAGGGGATTCCGGGGGATTTGCGAAAGACAATGGCGGGTGTTCGCCAAGTGCGAGCGCAACGGGAAACAACGAACCGAGTTTGACAGGGCAGTACTTGATGATCGTGATTGGCCTAAAATCCATTGTGGCCACCGTCGAGTGACAATGGATGGCCAATAAATCGGAGAGCCCCAGGCTGCCCTTGCACACTGCGAGTGTATGTATCATCGGCACACTCGCATTCGCCGCGGATGTTAGCGGCGCCGACCAAAACAAAAGAAAATAACTTCAGCGAGCATTTTCGGGTTTGACTGTTTTTCCTGAAAATCCAAACGCAAATGACGACGAGCTTGGTCGGCTTTTCCTGCACTGCTGTCACGCCCAGGGCTGGCGATGTACGGGTGGTCGCCAGACTGGCGCCGTCTAATGGCCGAAGCTTCTCTAAAAACCTGCTCAGCAAGGGACTCACACAGCCAGCAATTTTGGGCTGATCTTATCGCCGAAAGATTTTGTGCCAGAGCTTTGGAATGAGGGAGCGATTCTTCAAAAAGTTTACGGAAATTTTTGTTAATGTTAGATTCGACAAAATTCTTCTCGGCCTAATTGTGTTTTGAATCAATATCTATGAAACACTTACTTTGCGCCATAGCATCTTTTTGCGAGCAAAGTTGGATCCAACGCCTTAGGTTCTTTCCAAAATTTATTTTCAATCACCAACCATAATTTTTATAAATAGTTTTCACGTCAATCAGAATGTTTCTTCACAGTTTTTGGAAGGGCATGAAGCGGTGCGGCTATCGTTGCAAAGTTTTTTGATTATCGGCGATAATAAGGAGCTAGTACAGTACAAGGGAACTACGTAGCTACGTAGTAGACACATTTGAGAACTCGCGATAGTTCACCACAGATGAAACCTTTTAGGGATCAGTTTTAAGACTGTTCGGAGTGACCATGTAGCCAAGAAAGGGAAATTCTGTACGTAGGAGCTGGCAATTCCGAAAGTTTGCTTTCATGTTAGCTTTTTTGAGACGGGCAAAAGCTTCTTTGAGATGAAGTAAATGATCCTCCCAGGTTCGGGATGCGATGAGGCAATCATCAAGATGAATGAAGAGGTTGTACCGAAGGGTGAGAGGGGAGGACGTGGAAAGTGTTTGAAACATGTGATTAGTCAATAATGATTTTCATGGCTCGATGATAGGAGCTTGGGGCGGTACTTACACCTAAAGGCATGCGCGTAAAAGTGTATAATCCTTGGAAGATAGTGGAGGCAAGTTTATCCTGATCGTGCCGGGATACTGTGAGTTGATGGTACCCGCTAGCCATATCTAAGCTACTGAAGAATTTGGCCTTGCCGAGGCTATACAATATATCATCGATATGGGGTAGGCGGTATTGGTCAGGTTTTAAGAGCAAGTTAAGCTTACGATAGTCAATGACTGAACGCCAACCGCTTTGTTCTTTCTTTTAGACTAAGAGACATGGGTGGGCCCAGGCGGACGTGGGGGACGGATTAACCCTGCCTTGAGAAGCTCATTAATTTGGTTAGGGAGGCTCACGCTTTGAAAAAGGCATGCGATAAGGTTGGGCGCGAATGGGTTTGTGGCCACCCGTATCGATCGTGAATTCGGAGACAGTACAATGGCCAAGGTCATAGTCGTGTTAGGAGAACAAGTCTTTGTTCTTGCGCAAAAGATCACGGAGTTGAGTGGCCTGATGAGTTGGAAGCTCCTTCCTAACCTCCCGCAACTGGTCTTCAGAGGGGATGGACAAAGAGGCTGTCGAGAAAGGGGTGGTCATAGTGGGCTCAGTGACGATGGTGCACTTTCCTCAGGTTTTGCTAATAAACCAAAGGTGGTTTCAGGTTTCAGGGGTTTCATTTCTCACCTTACAATCCTATTTGAATTAACTGGTACTAGCATGATTTGTAATATTCATAAATTGACATCCATATACTTCGTACCCAAATAAATTATAAAAAGCACACCAGGAATCACCTTATGCTATCATTATTGTTGATTAATTGCCTGGTTCTCTTTATAAGTTATGGCTGGCTGCCACTTTTGTTGAGTAATCAATCGGTTGCTGTTGGTCGACAGTTGGTTGTTCCTGCTGACGGTCGCCACGGCCTTCACCACTATCGACGTTTCCGTGATCGCATCAATCAACAAATCTACGACTACGCCCTCGGCCGTCACGAATACTTCGACGAACGCGGCCACCAGAGCCACGACTAGCACTGAAACCACGGCCGCCACCAGAGCCACGACCAGCACCGAATCCACGACTACCACCAAACCCACGGCCGCCACTAGAACCACGACCAGCACCAAATCCGCGACTGGCACTGAATTCACGAACACCACCAGAACCGCGTCGATGTCCTGGTAAGCCCTGACCTTGAAAGCCCACAGTATCGACGAAGACTATCAGGGGCTGCGATGGCTGCTGCTGCTGTGTACTGGCATTGAAATAGGCTGCACCGGAGTAGGGGCGTACACGTTTTAAACCAATTGAAATAGCGTAAGTGGAGGCCATTTTAAAATTTTTATTAAACCGACTTGTCTGAAAGAGCGGCCAGGACAATAATGGATCAATCTGCGTGCTTCCTGGCTTTTCATACCCAAGATTGCGCAATTCTGATGCAACAAACGTGTCCCGTATTGCGACCGCAAAGTTATTGATGCCACGCCTCCTGGCGCTGTATTGTGCAATTCTGATGCAACAAAAATGTCCCGTATTGCGACCGCAAAGTAATTGATGCCACGCCTCCTGGCCTCCTGGTTTATTCTGCCCAGGTTTACCATCCAATAAAGATAGCACAGCATGACCCGAGGAAACTACTTAGGTAGAGCGAGTCCGCATCACAGCTTCAGCTTCAATGACAAACATTTTGCTACTTGATTAAACTACTTATTGCATTAAAAAATTGCATTGGATCAATGTTCGACAGTTTGCAGTTGCTAGTGTGCATTGAAACCTTTTATTTTTATGAAGAGTTTACGAACACTCATCAAGAAATTGTCGCCGAGTTAGACCAGCCACCCTTAGCTATCAGGTATTGGAATGCGGTGGCTGGTCGAAAAGGCTTTTCCTCGTCTGCAATAACAAACTATTTTGATATGATAATACCGTTTTTCGCCTTTTCAACTACATCTATGCTAAAATCTTCTGCCGGAAAAACTTTACTTGCACGTCCGCGATTGCGGCACGCTCTTACCACAGCTAATTTACCAATCAGGTTCGGTACTTAGGTAGGGTAGGGTAGGGTCGTTCAGCAAAATTTCAGGTCGGGTAGGGTCAAATTCGGGTCGGGTCACCTTTTTGAAGGGTGTGAGGATCACGGTCAAACCAGAAATTTTGTAATCTCTACCATTGTTCAAAGTGATAGGCATTCCTCGCATCCCTCCATCCTCAGTGACTCAAGTTGGAGGTTCTCAACAAGCGCTCATTGTCTTAATACAATAAGGCTTTGCTCTGGAGGGTCTTTTGTAAAGACTAAATCCGGTTCTTACCTGAGGCTAGTATATATTTAGGTATTTTCTTCTTTTTCTTTTGATAAGCTGTCTCGGACTCCAAAAGTTATGAGAAGGGGCGTTTCTATTTTTCACGCCTATTATTCGGCTTGGTTATATCTAGTACTCGAGTGGACAGACCCTAAGTCGCTTTTCAGATCCGAGAGTTTTCAAAAAATTATTTGACCACTATTGTCGGAAGCATTGAAGGAACGTTGCGCGCGGTCTACTAGGAATTGACTACGGAATAACAAAAGATGAAGATTACATCTGTGTTAAGCGCAAAATTTATCATTTAAATACAATAGTTCGGAATGAGCGTGCGGAATTGGAGCACTTTTGGGGTGAATGACAACGTGAAAAGGTATGTAAATGTCTCCATCTCGTCTTTTTCTCACAGTTTCACCAACGTCACCACGTTCTGAGCATTCGTGAA
>JASANH010000761.1:0-32475 GCA_030248295.1 Mesodorylaimus sp. YZB2_4 | reverse complement strand
GGATGCTGAACGTATCGATCCAAGAGAAGAAAAATTAGATCTCTTATGCTTCCCGCACTTGTACCCAGACGGCAGGAATGGCGAAGGGGAAAAACGGGAGTCAAAGTTGTCGAATGCAGACTTTGTGACTAGTCGCTTGTACAACGAGAATCCCAAGTTCAGACACGATCACCAGTACTTGTTCTACTTGCTGCACAAGTATCAGTTGAGGGCTATCGCAAACTCGATAAGCCAAGCACTCCGCAACACCTTTGCTTACAACAATATGACTGTAGGCGAGTTTGTGAAAAATGTAAGCAAGGGTGAGCAGGAGCTGGAAGCCAATTTGTACACAGCCTTTCAAAAAGTGCGTGGAACAGCTGAGTATTGGAACCAGCACCGCATGGACCTGCGGACAATGGTTCGAGAGCTGGGCCCACCATGTTGGTTTCTCACGTTTAGTGCAGCCGAGTACTCGGAAGATTGGCAGGATATGCAGGAGATGCTGATTGAAGTGAACAAGTGCGTGCAAGAATTCAACAAAATGAGTAATGGCGAGCGATGCGCTACCGACCCAGTCAGTGCAAGCAGGCACTTTCACCATCGCTTTAGAGCACTTATGAAGAACGTTATTCTGAACAAGGATGGCCCGCTAGGTCATGTGACCGACTTCTTTTGGAGAGTGGAATACCAGTCGAGAGGAGCCCCCCATTTCCACATGGTGGCATGGGTGGAAGATGCGCCCAGGTTAGGCATTGACCCACCAGAAATTGTGCTCGAGTTCATACAAAAGTATGCCACCTGTCGTTTGCCAAGTAAAGATAAAGAGCCACTGTTGCACAAGCTGGTCACAACCTACCAAATGCACCGATGCAACAAGTACTGCAGAAAGATACGGGGCAGGTGCAGGTTTGGATTTCCGAGGCAGGTGAGCGAGGCTGCCACGCTAAACGACCCGCTGAAAAACGTGGGCCAGCGGCTAAGAGGCAAAAGCGAGTCTCGCCTTTACTATCTCCCACGTGGAGCCTCTGAGAGAACGGTGAATGACTACAATGCTGAGCTGCTACTGCTGTGGCAGGCCAACATGGACATTCAGTTTATTGGCGAGAACACGCACGCGGTCGTCAACTACATTGTCAACTATGTGACCAAAAAGGAAAAGTCCGCCTTGCAGGATTTGTGGGACAGTCTGAAGCAAGACAGCTCGACCTACTCGCGTCTGTTCAATATCGGCTGTCGCTCTTTGGCCATGAGGGAATGCGGCGCCTACGAAGCTGCCGATTTGCTACTCGGTCAAAACCTATTTGGGAAAAGCCGATCAGTCAAGTACGTCTGCTCGAGACAGCCACATTTACGTCCTCGAATACTGAAGCCATTGGCCAAGTTGAAGGACATGGATCCAGAGTCGACTGACAAGTACGAAAACAATTGGATCTCTACGTATTACCCAGACAGGCCGGAAAGTCTTGAGAACATGTGTCTCTATGATTTCGTGCGTTTGCACGATCGAGACTCCATGTCCAACACTGGCCCCTTGGCGTTTAAAACGGAGGCGAACGGACGGCTGAGTGTAAGAACCAAGCCATATTTGATCAGTCATGCAATGTACAACTTCCAAGAAAGACAGGAAGAGTACTGCTACTCGCTCCTCTTGCTGTTCAAGCCCTTCAGAAGCGAGAGTGAAGAATTGATCGACGCTAATGCAGGAAGCTGCATTCCTGTGTTCGAACGGGAACTATTGCACAACGAGCAACTGGCTGAGTACCACTCTCGTTTGGTGCTGCGGGAAGAGGAAGCGCAGAAGAACAAAGAGGCCATCGAAAAAGAGAAGAAAGCAGCGAGCCAAGAGGCTGAGAACACGCCAGGTGACAGAGAGCCCCAAGTGTTGGGCGAACCAGTCGAGGCGGCATTAGCCATGCAGGAGTTCGAGATAGCCATGCAAAATGCTCCTGAGGAAAGCCTGGAAGAGATGATTAGCAGTCTCAACAGTGACCAGAAGCGTATCTTTGATAAGATCACGAGCCACATGCAAGAGAGCGCAGAGCCCTTGCGACTGTTTATCAGTGGAGCAGGTGGCACAGGTAAGAGTTTCTTGATTAACACCCTGAAGTTGTGGATGAATGACCAGTGCGGGATGAATGGAACCAGTGTCGCAGTTGCGGCCTTCACTGGCTTGGCTGCTTTCAATGTGAACGGCATGACGTTGCACAGGCTGCTGCAGTTGCCAGTGCAGCATGGACTCAAGAGTGCGTACTCTCCACTGTCTGACGATGTGTGCAAGCAGTTGCGCACCTACCTGAAACAAGTCAAAGTTTTGGTCATCGACGAAGTGAGCATGGTGTCGAACGTTCTCCTTGCGTATGTTCATTTACGCCTGAACGAAATTTTCAACAGGAATGTGGAGCACATACTATTCGGAGGGCTGAACGTGATCGTCATGGGTGACTTGGCGCAGCTGCCACCTTGTGGCGACGGTCCGCCTTTCCAAGAACTGACCGCTGTACAAGCGAACAAGATCATCGGCGGCTGGGGCGCGCCTGAGCTGTGGGGAACATTTGCCTACGATGAGCTTACCATCAATATGAGGCAGCAAGAGGATCCCGAATTTGCGGGCATTCTGGACAGGCTGCGATTCGGCCAAATGACTGAAGAGGATGTTTGTGTGCTGCAGGGTCGGCTGATCCCTCTGACATCGCAAGTGGATCCATTGGAAGCCTTCGCTCAGAGATGCGTGCAACTGCGCAAGGCTGGCCGTGAAATGATCTGTTTAATGGCCTTACAAAAAATGGTCAACGAGTTCAATAGTCGCATGCTCGATGCAGAAGCGAGCAAAGTGATTGAAATATCAGCAATTGACAGTTTCGTGTACCTGGGCCGCCGTGCTTCGAAGCAACAAGCTGAGAAAGCGAAGGAGCAGCTAAGAAAAATGGCAGCCAAAGAGGGCAGCAGACAGACTGCTGGCATTGAGGAGAGTCTTCGTCTTTCCATCGGGGCGCGAGTCATGCTAAGGAGAAATGTTGACATTGCGAGCGGCTTGGTGAATGGAGCTGTCGGTTGTGTGGCCAGTTTTGAGTATTCTCCATGTGGAAAAGTTGTGAACAAGGTGCTTGTCAAGTTCGATAAGGTGCCCAGCGTGGTCATAATTCACAGGGCGACCGTCAAGTTTGAACTGACGAAGCAGATGTATGTTGATCGAAAGCAGTTCCCACTCATCTTGTCCTATGCGATGACCATCCACAAGGCCCAAGGCATGAGTGTGTCCCAAGCTATGATTGATGTTGGCAATACAGTCTTCAGCAAGGACGCTGGTGCAGGCATGACGTACGTTGCTTTGTCTCGCGTGAGGACTCTAGCAGGCCTCCACTTGATGAACTTTGATCCGAGTATGGCTCGTGCTAATGCCAAGTGCGTGAAGGAAATCAATCGATTGCGTCAGGAAAATGAGTCGCACCTTCCGCAGCTAGTCGTGTCGAGCAAGAAGCTGAAGAAAGTGCGTGATCGTGCTTGGTGCAGCGCTCTAAAACAGGATGCGCAACCAGTGGCTGTCGACGATCATGGACAAATGCAGGCGAGAAAAAGCAAGACAAAGAGGCCAGTAACCAAGACTAAGCCACGTTGTGCCTACAAACGAAAGGCTACTGTCAATGAGACGATTTGTCCAGCTAAAAAAAGGAAGCCCATAGAGCCTAAAATGGCAGGCCGTTTGGTTGATTTTGGCGAAACAGAAAGGAAGCGCCGCGAGATGAAAAATATGAGCACGATCAGCCCTGGCCATGCCGCGGACTTGATTGGGATAATGCCACGTGCTGTAAGACAAAAGATTGGCGGCGTGCACCCTGGTGATGCTCCTTGTGTGTCGAATATGAGGCTAGTGGAAAGGGTGCTATCAGTGAAACCACCCGGCTTATGCAACTCGTCTGGGGTGGCGTGCTATTCCAATGCTGGAATCCAGGCACTTATGTCATTGCATAGCTTTCGGAATGAGTGCTATAATCTGGTCCATGCTCAAATGAAACCGTTTCAGCAGGAGCTGGTGTTGTTTTGCGATGAGTATGAAGCGCAAGAGATGCAACAGAAACCAGCTGTCCTGTCAACACAACGCTTACGACTGGCGCTGTCTGCGAAAGGCAAGTTTAACTTTGCTGACAAGGATGGCGAGCAGTGCGCTCGAGAGTTCATGCAAGCAGTGATTCAAAAAGCAAAAATGCTGGGCATGTTCCGTGTGTGCACACGGGAAACGTTCGTGTGTGACTATGCAGGGTGTGGACACACGTGGAGCAGCTGTAGCATCGAGGAGACATCGTACTTGCTTGTGCTGCCGTGGGCTAATCGGACCATTGAAGAAATGATACTCGGATACAGACACGATGGAGAGAGATCTTGCAAAATGTGTTTGCGAGTGGGCAAAGTGAGAAAGAGGCGCGACATTGTGTCTGTCCCAGCTCAGTTCCTGGTATGGATATTTCGTCATTCACGAGGCATACCTGACGCATCTGCTGTGAAAGACTTCAACCCTGACCTACTTACTTTGGGGCACTCGGCATTTCGGGTTGTGGCAGCAATTGAACATATAGGTGCAGACATGGCATCAGGACACTACACAGCTTACGTCAGACGAGGGGCCACCTGGTGGCACTGCAATGACTCTGTTGTTACTTTGGCTGTTGGAGGAGGACCTCCAAAAGACATAAGCACCATCAGTTTCCTTATGCTGGAGGCAGCTCCACCACCTGAACAGCCAGTCTCACGATCAGTGAGCATACTGTGAGCTCGCCTGCGTCATTACTGTGACTTTGGATGTCACAGTACACTAAGATGTTAGTGGTGGTACCAGACTACAGCTACTTCAAGTTATGGTACAATGTGATCTTTGTTTTTGCCTTTTTTGTTCGGTTGAGAATCTCAAAATCGGTAAGCTCTAATGGGCTAAGCCAACGTTCTGGGCTATTTTGTAAATGAGTGTTTTGCAAATACTGTTTTTATAGGTCGAAAAACTAATCAGTTTCTATTATCGGATTCTGTGGTGTCAGTGCGGAATGGGCAAACAACTCTTATGTTGACCGTTAAAAATATTTGACTTCGATGATGATGTTGATGATGACTGTGTTTGTTGTTGATGTTTGACGTTGACTTTGGTTGACTTTTTTCGAAAATGTGACAGATCTTTTTGGTTTTTGTTGAAGTGCCTATTATATGAAGTATCTAGTGTTTGCTCAGAAAATTTAGTCCTCGCATGAGTAGCCCTTCTGTAGCCGCTGACGATTGTCAGCGCACAAAGTTGCCATATACTTGCAATGCGCATATCAACAGGCACGGTAGCTGCCTGTTTAGCCCAGCCACACAGACGTGCAATGTTAAGCGGGCAACTTTGCCCGTCAATAACTCGACAAGAAATCAACAAAAGTGCACAAAATTTTGGGGATGAGCTTTGTTTGCCATGGTACAAAGTTGCGCTCAAATACTTGCAATGATTGCGCGGGGGCATCTTTGCCTTTTTGTTACTTTTCACCTATTATATTACTCAAGCAGTCTATAATTTCCCTTAGTGGGGAAGGAACTGTCGAATTCCCGCTTAAAGCTTCTTTTCCTATGTCATGCTTCTCGAATGATTTAGCACTGTGCTTGCCGACTGACTGGCGCCGTACAATTTTTCCTATACTTGTGTGTATTACTTTTGTATGCATGTTGTCAGAGTTTTGACAATAGTTACTCTGGCTTTTCTTCCTCGAACTCGTTGATAGTAAAACTACCACTTATTCTCAAAATGAGCCGCGATTCTCGATCAGCTTCTCCAATGCAAGTCGGCTACACCATCCCAAAGAAAAATGCTAAAACTGGAGATCGTGATTACACAACACCTCTCGCCCAGCATTCATCAATCGATGGCAAGAATGACAGTTCGAAACGGAGCGAGCAAAGCAAAAGTACGAAGCGAGACTTTCGACCAAAGCAACATAATTTTAAAAAACAAAGTGGTATAAACTCTCAAATTGGTGAGTATAACTACAGTAGACTGTACAAGCTTACCTGCAGTACGTGTCCGTGCAATGCCATCAGTACTGTGCACACCCGCATATACATATTCGTACATTGCCTGATAATGTCTCGTGGCTATTCCTAGAAATGTGTCGTGTTGGGATATTGCAATTTACTGTAAGCTAAATTATGGATGCCAGTGAAAGGAGCGCATGGAATACAAAAATCTTTACTTTTAAAGGACGAGTACATAGGGCTCACTTTTCAGTTGAATCGTTTGCCAAAGCGCAGCTTTTATTCGCAGAGGCGGTATTTGGCGCCCCTGATCACGGATGCACATTACGGAGCAAACGCGGAAGGTTACGCGGTGGAAAACGAGGACATAATCAAAGTATGCTCTTCTGTAGGACCCAGGCATGAATTTTTGAATTGTAATCCTTTCAGGAAAATGCTATGCATGTAAGGGAGCGGGCCACATCGCGAAAAACTGTCCATCAATTAAGTCGAATTCGCACCAATAGTTAATTTCTCCGCTTTATTGTTATTGTTATGAGAGGATTTGAGCGATGTTGGTTATTAGGAGTCTAACTTGTAATCGAATTAGGGTGTGGATATTTAAAAGATATGGTGGATAAGGTGGATTATGTGACGTGCCTATTATATGAACAGTCCTAGTGTTTGACTGCATTATGTACTCCGGCCGCTACAGTTATTAAAGCACCAACAGTATTAAAATTTTCTTTCCAATCGGATGTTATGCGCAGCTCATGAGGGATTAGATGGGAAATTCGTCTGTATTGGTTCTGCAACTTAACAACATGTACGAAAAAGTATTGGTATTTCTAAAAAAATCTGTTATCAGACAACAAAAAGGTTAGCCCAGCCACCCTACTATAACCGAATGCGAGGCTAACGAGGTTGGCTGGGCTCCCTCGGCGGCGTTTGTAGGAAAATTGTGATCAAATAGAATTGCTACTGTCACTAAAAAAGTGTAACAGGGCGTCCCTGTAACAGCTGTCACGGCAGATGCACCCTCAGCAAGTCCTCACTGATCCCCAAGTGAGTTCGAGGTAACAGAAGGGGATCGTATTCCAAAACTCCAAACTTCTGTACTTACTCCAAAATACGAATAAGTGTATCCATGTGGGTACTAGCCTTTGACGAAAAACAGAATAAAATCCCGCAGGGAGTCAACCCCACGACTCCACGAGGTACCAAGTACACCACAGAGACATACGTTGTGGGTGAGTGTGGGAAAACGATTGTGAGCCTCGCCCTGAAGGCAACATAAAAGATATATCACGTCCACATAAGTATAACCCACTTAAGCATGTGCCGCCGAGGGAGCCCAGCCAACCTCGTTTGCCTCGCATTTGGTTATAGTAGGGTGGCTGGGCTAAGCTTTTTGTTGTATGATAACAGATTTTTTAGAAATAGTATGTATATGTGAGTGAGGGAGTGAGCGAGTGAGTAAGTTACTAGATGAACTTACGTTGATTGAAGTGATACTTGCGCCAACTGTTGCAGTCCGCAAAATTGTTGACAGTTGTGAGTGATAACACCAGCAAATGTGTGGAAAAATTTAGATTTGCAAAATACTCGGCAATTGAAATCGTTTAAATTTGCATTTAATCGAGTTGCGCTCGGAAGTAATTCTTGAATGTTGAAAGTTGACCAGGAAGCATCAGAAATTCGAAAAAAATAGATAGCTGATGGATTTTGGCACATCAGATACTGCGATCTGTCAATGATCGGGCCACCGCTGCACTTGAGCGTAATATCCGCTCCGCTCGAACTAACGCACTCGGATTTGCCCGATAGACCATCGGTCATCTATGTACGTGAGAAATATGTTTAAAAAAGCCGAAGAAAATACAAAAAAAACCCAATTACTCAAATGCCACGATTTATTACCGAAAAAATCAAAAATAAGCCGATCATTTCAAAAAATGACCCGTTTTTTCCCTCAAAAAAATTTGATGAAACACAAGTTTCCGGAAATCTATTATCTACGTATCTATCGCTTGCGAAACCACGCTCAATACCGATTCACCCCTCGCCAATCAATCAATCGAGCTATTATGTCCACGAATCCGCTAGGATCAGCAGAAAAAAACTAGTTTTTTCTTCTTATATCATTCCATAGACTATAACCTAATTACCTTTTTACGTGCGCCCTTGAGCGCCAAAATTTGAAGGTAGCCAACTGTCCATAACAAGAATCAGCAACAGGCATAAAAATGACTGCATAAGTTATGCTAGGTACAAAAGCGACTGCGTATGTTAAGCATAAAACTGACTAGCTACGTATGCTAGGCATAATGTAGGCATGTTATGCTGGCATAATATTGCGCATGTTGCGCATAAAAGCGACTTCCTACGTTGTACACACATAAAAAGTGTAATGTAATGCCTTTTCGAGGAGTCTTATTATCGCTTCGACCCGTTTATGTACATAAACGGGTCGAAGCAATCTAAAATGGAAAACGCGCGCGCGGAAAACGGTTACCTCCACCCGCCAGTCGCCATTTGCTCATGTTTTTTGAATTTCCCTCCGGCGCATTGTACCTGAGCATCTTTTAAGCTCGCTCTTGTTTTTTAAATTTCCCTCCGGCGCAATGTACCTGAACATCTCTCCCGCTCGCTCTTGCGTTTTTGAATTTCCCTCCGGCGCAATGTACCTGAACATCTTTCCCGCTCGCTCTTGCTCGTTCAAACGCAAAACGAAAAATTTGCAGTCCATTTTATTTACATTTTATAAAAATATTTACACAAATTCGAAAAACATACATACAATATTTACATAGAAATTGTAAAAATTATATTAATGTATGGGCCTTTAAAAAGACCCATACATGTGGCAACCTGATATTTACCAGATTCGTGGTTAGGTTCATGCGTCGTTTGTAACCACGACCACCACTTCTTTTATCGCCAGTTTTTCTTGGCTATGCTTTAGTCATTCGTCGACGCATGCGGTGAACCTGAAAAGAGCAAATCAGTCAGTACGGAATTCAAGGAACCTGCTTGAAATATGTTACGGAAAGAGGCAACGAGTTAAAGGAAGCGATATACGCGGACTTATCGCCCGGCAGTGCCCTCGATCCTCCGCTTCCACAAGGCCCATACATGAGGCAACCTGATATTCACCAAAACTCGTGTTTAGCTTTTGGAGCCGCAGGCGTATACAGTAATTTGCACTCCGCAACACGCCTGTTGTTGCCACGAATCCCTTGTCGCCGCCGCTGCCGCCCGTTGTCGGAATAACTAGATGCCTTTTCGTTTGCTCCATTAAGTATATACCTATAGGTAGGTAGTGACGCCTCCCAAGCCTTTGCGTGTGCGTGCGCTCGTCCAATGACTAGAGGCACCCTAAAACATTTACCCACCCACCCACCTATTCTTCTATCCGAGCCAGTTATGCGTGTCTATTGGCGAGGCCGTTTTTATTCGAATGCTGAAGGAAAATAAGCACAAGCATAAGCATAAGCATTTTTACAACATTTACAAACTTTGCATTAATCACATTTTACATAGACGCATCACTGCTAAGGTCGGCTGGCTGACTGGTCGGCTGCTTGCTCATGGCCACTCAGGAAAAGGGAAGCATCGAGGGGATGGGAAGACGGATTTCATTCCATTTCAACATCAAAGCCGTGAACGCCAGGCAAAATTGACGACGATCTAAGCTTCGAACAATAATCATCGCACAAAACGCGTGTGCGGACGTAGGCTAATTGCGTAGATGCGCCTGGAATACGATGGAAAATCGATGAAAATTGCGGTGCATGAGGCTGAGGGTGAATAATTTGATACGTTGAAAGCGGCTCAGGCATCGGGTGTCTGACGAGGGCCTACAGTTCTGCTGCTACTGCTGCTGCTGTTGCAAGGTTATTTCTTGCTGCGACTCGACAAAAGATTCTCGGCTGATTTCATTGAAAAAGTTTTTCCAGCTAATTTCTCTGGACGATCGATTCAAATCCAGATCCGGATCCCAGTCTGGTTCCGAATTCCAATCTGAGCAACCAACGTTTCTGGATGTGGTAGAGGGAAAAATTAACGACGGGTCGCCAAGTAAAAAGTTAGCCATCGCTGTTCAAACAGTTTGCTGTCTGAATTGTGAGGGGAAGATAGAAAACTGTAAAAAAAACGATAGCAATCAATACTTGGTCAACACACAGGAAAACTGGCAAAAAGCTGGAAGACGGGCGCTCTGCAGACGAAGCATTGATAAGTTACGCTCATGGGGTGATGCTCGGCAATCATGCATACTGTTGTTCTCATTCATATTTTCAAATCTTTCTACAGTAACCTCGCTCGGGGCGTACAAGAGCGAAATGCGAGTGCAGCCGGAACACGTCATTTCTATCTAGGTCGTACATGATTTATTATGTCCATGATTTATTATGTGACATTTAGTAAGTGATCGATTAATGGGACAATCTCTGGCGCCGCCAAGTCGACTAATAACTCGTACCGCGCAGCAGATCGTGCACGTGAACTGGAAGATGAAAACTTGGGTCCTTTTTTTCGAAAACGAAAAAGCCTATATCACACACATGCGAGAAGTTGAGGCTTTCACGTGACTAGCGACAGATGGCATATAGTTTTCTCGAGACAATGAAAAAACCTGGAAGTTGTCCTGTGTAGTTTTCAAAGCTCGTTTATTTTTTAAAGAATAATTGATTGCCTGAGGGATTCAAAAAGGGGTATATAAGAAGGTGTTTTCTAGCAGTTAGTATTGATTTAGATAAATCGATGCTATCGGTCGGCGACGAGCTCTCAACTACCCCCGTTTTACCTCTATCGACCCCGAGTATTGCGATTATTGCCCTAGTTTTTGTTCTCGCACTTGGTATTATTATCTGTACTCGGAGAAGTATTGCGTGCGCCCTCTAGCGTCCATCTGTCTCTGCCCGTCTGCCTATCCTCCGCCTGTCTGTATGTCCGGCAGCGATCACGAGGACGCCGTCGTCGAGTCACTCATCCAAGGTCATCTTCGCCTGGCTCACGAGCAATTCATCATCGTCTCTTCGCATCGCCCCGCGCCAGCCATTCATCAACGTCAAAAGTCAGACGAGTCCGAAGCGTCGCTGGCGTGTCCATTTTTCGAAAAAAACTCAAACAGAGCTCACTTTTGGCATCTTTTTATCGCGAACTGACGACGTGTTTGAGTCCAGCTGTAACAAACAACCAAGAAAACGAATATCTGATTGCCGTATTGGAAGCGAGATTAATCGATCGAATTGCTGGAGTCATTATAATCACATCGAATCGCACCATCACTTATTCCCACATTTGTCAGTCCAACCAACCAACGGCCCGAACTGAAATCGAGCATGTCGAACAATCCTCAGCTGAAATCGAAAAGGCCATCTTTGTCGCCCTCGGCCGACCCTTCCTCCATTGCTGCGTCTAGAGCCCAGAAAAGGCTGAAAGAAGCGAAAGACGAGCGAGTGGACAAAGTGGAGAAGATGCTGGAACAGATGGACGAGGAGGAGATAGACGAGGAGCAGGATTTGGAAGTCAAAAAACCTTCGAAACCGTCCTTAAGCGCTTTAGAGGCGTTTATGTGCTCTTCAGAAACCGATTCGACAACTGGGCAAGCGGACGAAACTCTTAGGATCAACGAGTAAGCATACGTAGTTTTGAGACAATTATAAAATCAGATATCATACAGTGTACGCTTTTTTAGGCATATTTTTGTGAGGAAACAGGACGGGGGATGGGAACGTCGCGAATGGAAGAATGTGACTCTACCAGTCGGAGCGTATGTCAAAACAGTAACCGTCCATCAGCCCTGCACATTGTCGACCATATACTCGGGAATGACTGTAATGCCGTCAAATGGAGAGCATTCCTTACAGGTATGATGCGTAGTTGACGGTACACCGCACAGTCTATAGGGTCGAGTCGGGTCTGCATAAAAAAAACGCACGGAATAGAAAATATTTTCATCGTTTAACAAGCACCCTGGTTTTAGGAATTACTTCGTTCCGCAAGCAGTTTGTGGACGTGAGCCGGGGGTATTGCGACGAGCGTGAGTGGGCAAGAAGTGCTGAAGAAGTATCCAAATCGTTTGCAAGTGCCCGATGTGATCAGCGATCCCAGCCTGGATCGAACGACGAAGTAGATCGAGTCGAATTGCTCCACATCCAAAAAACAGTGGCGTGCTGGCAAAAATACCTATAAGCCGTCAGCATCGATCAATTGAAGACACACGCGTTCGAAGCCCGTTTTCTCCTGGTAATTGCTTTTCTCGCCAGCCCTTGGTTTTTTGAAAACGTAGAGTTAGTGGAAAGCAGCGTTGAACAATCTCTAAGCAGCCTGAAACAGCTCGGCTTTTTAGCCTTGATTCAAAATGCAAATTTATCTGAAAAATTTTATTTTGATTTTTTAAACTGTCATCATGTTTTGCAATCATTGAAAATGCTGGATAATCTTTTTGTCGATTCCCAAGCAGCATGACCCGCATCCATGGGGCTGTTTTTCTTCCCTCGTCAGCTTTCTCAATCGAACGGCCTCTAGCCAGCGGTGTTTGGTTTTCGTGGGATTGGGGGCTTTAATGATGGGTAGACTTCTAGCCAAGCTACTCGTGTATTATACAAGTTATGGTTTCTTTTTCACGCCTCTATCCTTGGATGTGGTCAGGCAGGACAACTTCAACGCAATTCTTTTGTATGAGCTGGTACCGACAGAGGATAATGCTATAACCTTATCAAATCTCCTTTTCGATCCCGGCCCGAATGACCCGTTTGTGTTTATGATTTTTAATTTGGATGAAACAAAAAACGCATTTTTCGATGCTAAGCTAAGCTGAGAATGCGTAGACCTAGGAAGCTTCACCTTTTTGCAAACCTAAGGCAACGCTTATTTCGAGGTCCGCAGGGGGAACCATCTTGCTCATCCGCTGTTGCTCCCATGAATTCGGCTTCCGCGCCGTGTTCCCCCCGCTCGTCCATATCCGATTAGCATCGTTCAAAATGTGGCTTCAATGTCCCTCCGACCCAGGCTTACTTTCGGCTTCAATGTCGTGCTCGCACCCCGTCTTTTTTTCATGCAGCGAGAACAGCCTCGCTGAATGTCAAAGATTTGGTTAGGAAATGGCCCGAAACTTTATAGTTGGGAGTAGGTAGGGTTAGTGATGGTTCAAAAAAATTTATCTAAGATTGCTGTTGTTTGGGATTTCTATGTATGTAACGTATAATGACCTGTACTGTATGTGCTTCGTGCATTTGGCGTCGTGTGTTAGCTCGAATTTATTGACGGTGGGCCAAAAAAGTAAAAAATGTCAAAAAAATGGTTTTTTTGTCTGTTTTATTGAGAACGTCGTGTACGTGAAATGCTTCTTTTGTGCCTATTCCAATGCTGCTGTTTTTCACTTTCATTTCTGTTGCGAACAGCTTTCCAGCGACCAACCAGCAGAAATATGGCTGATCAAAAACACTCACCCCCGCCGAAATCGCCATCGATATTCGACATCCCCAAAACCCAAAAACCGGATTTTGACACCCCGTGCTCAAATTTTGTCCCGCCGCAAAGCCAAGCAAAAGTAATGCAATGATTTAAAGCGAGTGTGTGAGATAATTTGTATATTTACGTCCCTTTTTAGCCTTGGAGAAAGGAGGAGGAGATCAGGTGCGATCAGTGCGGCTCGCCCGAATGGCGCCATTGTAAACAAGAGGTCGAAGCAGAGCAGATGAAGCCCCCGCAAAATGACAACAAACAAGACAAGGCCAAGAATGATTAACTTTTTTTCGCCGCCTCCCCTTTGAAAAACGTGTTTGCCCATATGTCTGTGCACATTTTTCTATCATATTTGCGCCTGTTGAATAAAAAACATGATAAACTACGCAGCACTATGAACAAAAGGCGTCGGCCATTAGCTTCCATCCCATTTTACACTCGTGCTTTGGTCTACACAATCCTAAAAAGCTTAACTCACAAGCATATTCTTCAGTCCTTATGCCGTTCTCTAAAAAATCCATCAACTTAAAGCCTCATCATCAACCTCGAGCAAAAAGAGAAAATATTTACCAAAAATATGCGTCAACAAAAACTTTACCAATTATCTAGATCAGAAAACAGAACTGACAAAAAGCGAACCCCCCTCCGCTGTAAGCGTCCTGTACCCTTCTTTTACTGATTTGTGTAGGTCGTGGGTGTGTGTGTGATTTAGACGCCGATTTTTCACGGCAGCAAAACTCCATGCGAGGGCACTGTGCAGAAGCTGTCTGAGCTCGAGAGAGAAGTAGTTTCCCGTGGGCAAGGATTTGGTGCTGGAAATTTAGCGGAACTGTTGCTGCTTCGGAGTGGAGTTTTTAGAGAAGTCAACAATGAGAACACCTCCATATGCCCCAAGCATCGCAATCAGTTAGGGGGCTGATTGGGTTCGGACAAGACCATTGACAACTCATGGCCAATTGGCCCCGCGGTGTGACATAACAGAGTTACCCAGCTTGCTTGATCACCGTGCGCCGACCCATACTGCTTCAATTGTCAAAATACTGCTTCAATAAAAATCTACGAAATGAAGAATCCTTGACTTTGTGGAATAAGCTGTATGAATTCGTACCACTAGGCACAGGTAAATGATACATTTTTTAATTAAAAAAAGACGTGGATGCTAAGACGGAATCCAGCGCACCAATTTCGACGGCAACCGATACTTGGATGATAAAGTCTGCAATAAAAGCAAATACGGCACCCTATCAAATGCTTTCTGAATGTCCAAAAACACGCCGGCGACATATCGGTATTTCTTAGAGTTAATCAAATTATGAATGGATTGAGTGGCACTAATAAGTGCACCATTAGTGCCCTTACGAGGACAAAATCCATGCTGTCTCTCAGAAAAATCAATTCTTCAACGAATCATTCTATCAAAATGCTTTTTCAAGATCTTTGATAATATTGGCAATACAGATATCTGGCGGAACGATCCAAGATCACTAGCCCCAGCACATTTGGGGATCGAAGTGAACTTTGATAATTTCCAGTTCCAATGGAAGGTACCTTCACGTATCCAGCAGTTAAATAAGGCTGTCACCGCGGGCGAAATAGAGTCAACAATATTTTTGAGAATCGGAACGGTTAATCTATCCTCGCCAGGTGCGATCGATCTTCTCAATTTCAAAATTTCGTGGCGTACAAACAACTCGAAGACAGGATAATTCGTCAAGTCGTCTATGTCACATTTATCGTCAGGTGACTTAAAGTGACCAAAATCAAGGTGATTAAAATTTGAACTGAATTTCTCATCAAGGGCATTAGAAGTAACTGCGGAGCCAATCAAAGGACGACCAAAATCGTCCATCAGTGCAGGAAGACCGCGATCTTCACGAGAAAGGCGACGAAACGACGCTTAAAATTCTGCTGGGGACGAAGCTCCTGAAAACGTCGACGAAACAAATTCCTTCCAGGCTTTCCTCAGCGATTTTCTGCTTTGCTGACGGAGCGTTAAAGGAATAAACGTTCATCTGGTCCAGTGCTTTTCCAAACCTGAGTGTGCAACCAACCTGCCCCCTCCTAATCTGGTCAAGTAGAACTCCCCAATTTCAGTTATAAAATCAAGGAGATATTCGAGATTTGGTCATACGAGGAGGCCAGTACCCTACTGTTCGAAGACTTTGTAAAGATATGCATCGGAAAAAAGCCAAAGCATCAGGCTTGCCTGAATGGTGTGAGAGCAGTGAGAAAAAGGCATCATTACTCGAGGCGTGCCACACAAACTATGGAATCGAACTGGATGGGGGGGGGGGGGGGGGGGAAATTATGGATAATCCTGCCATGCGCACCATGGCGAAATGGCTTATGAACTCATTGTCAGGTGAAATTTGAAAAACGTATCTGGACGCATGCTTGAACTAATCAGCGCTTCGCGATTCATTTAGGACGATTTGGCATGCGTGAATACAGAACGTCAACCAAAAAATACTCCAGATTTTCATGCTCTCAATAAAATGCTGACGAGTCTGAATTTGAGCGTAGAGGACGTGCACGTTATCAACGAAGACATGGCGATGGTCTGTTACAAAGGAAGTGAAGAAGAGGACCCGAAAAGACCACGTGAAATCGCCATGACGTAGGCACACTGCAGATAGGATAGAATCCTCCATAAAGTCCATTTCAAATCGAAATAATGCAAAATACTGTATGAAATAGCAGATTTAAACAATGCTTTTTGCAAATTCGAAGGTTGGAGAAACCTGCAGCTCCGACAGGGTTCGAAGAGGCCACGCTGAAAAGGGTTTCTAAATCTTATTATAACCGTGGATATACTATAATCCCACCCCCTCAACAAAAACTAGATTGGACGAAAAATCCATATAGCTGACGGCAGAATACTATCTCTGGCTCATTCACTCGTAAGTAGAAGCAGCGAGGCTTCATGAAGAATCGGTTCACTAGCTCCTCTGGGCTCACTGTGATTTCCCGATAAATTTTAATTAAAGGCAGGGAGCTTAAAAGTCAGCCTTCTTTCTGTCATTGTTGATCTCAAACGTTTTCGATCGTCTCATTGTCGAGAAACTCTAACCCCAGACGCAGCGTACGCGTCTGGGGTTAGAGTGGAGTAAACAGAACCGTTGGACCTGGGTTCGACTCTGCCTCGTTGCTGATCATTTTAAATCTTTTTTTCTATCGTAATTATTTCCTGCTTCCCTTTTCGATCAGTATATAATCGTTAAACAAAGAATTTTGTACCCAGACATTTTTGAGCTAGCCATGTAAGATGTTGCCAGTGTGTGATATTGCATAAGCTTTACCCTTAGGCTTCGGCCACGAAAAACAAAAAAAGTGAAAAAGAAAGCAGAAAACAACTTTATTCCGTCCACTGCCGAGCACCCCGCCCGGTCGCCGCGTCGATCGATACATGCGCACGCGCGCCCCATGTTTATCATAGCGCGAAACCGTGCCCGTAATGGAAATACGCATCCCGCCAGACTGTCAAGTTAAAGGATATGCGTCCGGAAATTTCTGGTGCCAGTGCCATAAATTAACCTCAGGTAGGGTCGTTTTCAGTCACTTATCACGAATGGCGTATAATTCAAACGGCAAACAGAGAAGGATGCGGGTTGGGTTACTGTTAGCGCTCACCAACACAATGCCAAAAAGCAGAAAAACAATTAAACACAGAGCGAATGCCAGTTTGTTTTATATTTATGAGGCTTAAAATTATTTTCCATAAATTCCTGGCTGCAATTTTTCTGTTTCCGAACTATATGCACGAATACCGATTGCACGTTTTCTTGTCTTGGAGACAAGGAAGCCAGCGCGAGAAGTAGACTTGTAAGTTTTGAAATTAGAGGAAAAAGATAGATAAAATATATCGGGATCGATACACAGAAATTCATGTTCAATATATATCTGAGAATTATTCTAAAAGTCAATAAGAAGTGAGCGTGACACTCTTCGAACCCTCCTGTGCCTTAGTAGCTCGCAGAAACTGAGTGTCAAAAGTCCTCTGCGCTACAGAGCTCTTGAGTGACCGGCAGAAGTCAGGAGAAAAGCGGTTTCTGACACCTTTCATGCCTTTCCCATCCAACCGGAAGGAATTTTTTTGGAGCGGAAACGGTGAATAGATCTAGGATGCAAACTTTGCTTTGAAGACTATTTTGCTCCTGGTTCGACTAATCGTTTTCACTTTCGTAAGTGCAAAAGTGCTCATCGTTTTTTTTACTGATCATTCTATCCGTTGTCCTAAACTGATGAACCAGAAATGAAAGACGGAGGCCTGAGATCATCGATGCACAACCAGTTCGAATAAAAGGTCGAGCCAGGAACTGCTCGATAGGTGCGAGGATAAAGGAATTGCGTTTTACTGTATGTGTCCTACTGTCGCGTTCTATTATTCGCGTCCCAATGTCTGCGACCTCAAGTCGCTGCGATTTATTGTCTTGAGTCCCAACATCCGCGCCCTAATATCTGCGACATAGTGTCTTGCGGCCTAGCATCATAGCGCCCACCAAAAATCCTCCAAATTTTCCAAGTATCAACCAAAGTATCTTTCGACATTACACCTAAAAAATGTTAAAGGTGCCTGTGTGCATATGAAGCAAAGCAACAGAATCGAAGCCAAACAATGAGGGATCATGCTCTCGCCTTTGCCCAGTCTCACTGACAAGCCCAACCCCCAAGACCTCATCACTTACTGCTCAGAACAGGAAACGGCAACGTCGACGACGAGTCAACTGGCGCGACTTTGAGCGGCAGTGAAGCCGGTGCGCCAGTTAATCCTTGTGACTGTTACGTAATTGAGATCTAGAATTTATTGGAACCACACGTCAGTAAATTTTTTTTATCGTCTTATAATCCTTACATACCAACTTTGGATGACGATATAAAAAATATCTTTAACTTTTTAGATGTGCTGAGCGAGATCTAATTTCATGCGTTTTTTCAAATTTGCGCAAAACATTTTTTCCAGATTTCAAGCTTCAGTAGACCATTCTGGCATGCAATAGCTTTTCTGAGCTCTTTTCAGTATGAGATTCACAATTTATCAGAAAATGATCTAGTCAGATAAGAAATGGGCTCCTGATCGAACTCCTTAAAACATCTTTGGGTTGCCCACTTCTAAAACTGATCCGATATTTGTGAGACTTTTAGCCGTGTCTTTTTTTTACTTCTGGTCGATCTTTATGTGGCCAAAGCCTGAACCAAGATCATTCGCGACTCTACGCGGCGTGATGATTTTTGCCAGCGATGCGAACGTGTTGAATGTTGGCCATCCACGCCTACGACGAAGCAGATGCGAAATGCAAAGTGGGAGCAGCCGTTTCGCATCAATATGTGGCCTGTTTCGTCTCCAAACATCATGCAGACTACGACGTTTTTCTTCCATATTGTGTCTTCGCGTATAATACATCTGTCCAAAGCTCGACAAAATTTGCACCATTCACATTGCTGAACGGACGTGCACCAACCCTACCCATGGACAGTGCACTTTCATCCGACGTGTTACCAAGTCGACGTGGACACATTTGCACACCGAGTCAAGACTTTTCTAGTAGCAGCGTGGACTCTAGCGCAAGCTAGTATTCACACAGCTCAGGAATGGCAGAAGAAGCAGTACGACAAAGCAGCGACACAAATCCTATCCTAGTGATCAATGACCTAGTCCTTCTGCGCACAACTGTCGTCCCGAAAGGTCTTGTCGCTAAGTTCCTGCCAAAATGGAAGGGTCCTTATCGTGTAGCTGCACTGCAGGGTCCTAATGCTATCATACAGCTTCAGCCTCAAGCAAATTCCGCACAGCACGCAATCACGCAGAGGGAAACAGTGCATGTCAATCGTTTGAAGCTTTGCCAGGGGTCACAGGACACCCAACAGTATTTGTCTTCCGGTACACCATATAGCACAGTGCCCTGTGCGCCTTCGGTTTCCTTGCCTTTAAATCAGTTGACGACTCCACCTTCGAAGCAGCTATTGGGCGTGCCACAACGACCACCGCATCCCTACAATTTACGTCCACGGACGCGGCAATCGTGAAGGCTTTGCTTTTTGGTTCTATTTTTTTTTGTCGGGACCAGTTTTCACACGTTTTTTGATAGTTTTTGGCTTTTACCCGTATCTATGTGTCCGGCGGTATTTATTTGTTGTTTTACGTTTTGTTTGTTTTTGCAATGAGGGCATTGCTTTTTTCAAAGGGAAAGAGTGTAAGGGTATCTAGTGTGGATACTAAACGTTAGTCGAGAAGGTTACACTGATAGAAAGGCCAGTGAGAGAATATGTAAGAAGGTCGCGAGCAGGTCATAGCCAACAGGAAAGGTTAGGCGTCGGGAGTGCAAATGAGAGCTGGAGGTGATTGAGTGTGTTGGTAGGAAGTGTTGGTAGGGAGCGTATCTATCGGCAGTGTGTGGATGAGGAGGCATAAATGAAAGGCGGTCGCTCCGTTGTTGGCTCACATCTCTTACACAGCAACGGATACGGGAAGCGAGGACGAGTCCGTGGTGGAGGCTCCAAACGCAACTATCGACGATCTCCCGTTGTACCATATAGTGCTTTCTTGAGCCTTGACATTGTGCCCTCTCCTTTGAAGCCTTTTTTTGCTTTGTGGAGCAAATTCTTACAGATATTTTTTTCGCAGTTTTTTTTAAAAGCCTCCACAAAGTATTGTCTCAACTTTTCCTCATACTTTTCAAAAAGTTTTAAGGTTTGTACCGCGTCGAGCTAGTTCTCCATGAGACTTCCAATCATATTGGCTAGCCAGCAGTCCTAATATAAGGTGACTATGGATAGGCTGGGTTCCCAATGCCAGTCCTGATCCTGATATTGAAGCATCGGGTTTCTGCTAATAATCATGATATGCGTAGCCTTGCTGGGTAAGGCTACATAACCTATGGTATTTAGCTTATAAAAAGCCAGTTTGGCACGTTTACAAAGCTAGTATAATGTGAACCAGCCTGCCTCAACTAAGGCGTCCGAGTAACATGGTAAAATTATTCAAATACGATCGCACAACAAACTTCGACCAGTAATTGACGCCAAGCTTACACGTACAGTATGTTTTTCCTGGGTTGAATTTTGTAGTCTGCTAAAATTTGGTCATCCCTTTTACTGTGAAACATGATGTGACATATCGTACGACGCGCCGAAATCTACGGATAAGGCACCTCTAGGACAGCTATTGTGGAACGCCCCAAATTAGTGTCTCATCGTTGTCCCAAGCTGCTGTCCTCAACAGTGCCTGCATTCGTACCCGTCCAGAAATTAGAATGGCATTGTGAAACTGGCCCCTGCTGATTGCGAGTCTTGTGCTATTGCAGTTATCTCACTCGTACATCAACCTACAAGCCTACATACAGTAGCTGCATAGACTATTGCGAGCCAGGTAGTGCTTGCTTTCCTCTGCCATTCAAAAATCTTGGCATACCCACTCTTTCTTCACATTTGTCCATTCGTTCAGATCCAAACTTTGCTTCGCTGGCGCAAGATATTCTGGCTGCACCAACCACTTCCAGCCTGATAATTTTCAATGAATGTGACCTTTTCTAGTTTCCCCAAAGCCATCGAAAACAGGTTTACATATTTTTTCCGAGCTTTATAAATATTCAGCCTCTGGGGCTGCACGTGAAATTTCACGTGATGCCAGGAAATTGTCAGCTGTAGTGAAATTTCTTGGTAAATTGCGAGGACAAAAGTTTTGTTGCTGGTGCCGATTATAAGCAAAATCTTTTGTCTGATCAATGTCAAAGTCAGAGCCAGAAAATTTACAATTCCTAGCAGGTGAATGGGGTCCAGATAAGGTAAGGGTCAGGTCAGACATTGAAAAAAACAGGTAATTGAAACACTAGTTGCGGCCAAAATTTTTGTTCGTCAATGTCGCTTTCGAGCCGATGTTCCCGTTTGGCCAGTGCGTATTATCTTAATTTTTATTCGGCTGGCTTGGGGTGGAGTACTGTGCACCATAATTTTGCAAGCTCGGGAATCCCTCAATCAGATTCTGTGAAAACCTTCAAAAAAAACGAGAGACGCAGTCATCCTGCTGTGTTTGCCTGGTCCCGAAGGGTATTGCATCTCGCAAGTACAGTAAGCTTCCCATCTATCTCTGACTCACTCCTTCCCCCACTAGCGCCAATCATTTGTATGAACCTTTCCCATATATTCTTAGCGAAACTGTGGGAACGAGTGGTTGCGGCTTACATCCACTGCGCTCCTCTCAACATCGGGAAAAGGGCACTCTCCCCGACAAAGGGTCAGAATACAAAAATTTCAACCGGTGATTTAAGATGGTTCCAAATGCATTTACCAGATTATGGGCTCGACATTTGGACCCCTCATCAAGCGGTGATGCGGGAAATTCAATCTCGCTTGGACGCTTGATTCATTTACCCGAACAGCGCATCATGTAAAAAGGGGTTAAAGTAAGCAGGTTCTATTAGAGAATGCTTGGATATCTTCGCAAAACATATTCCGGCAAGAATGTAAATGGTCAAAACGAGACCTTCGCCGAGCTGAGAATTTTTTCAACTTAAAAGGGACACTGGCCGAAAAGGATACAATCGAAACTAATATTTTGAGCTAGCTTATTCTATTTCAGGTCATTCGCGAAAGTACGGTTGACTCCGGATATTGCAACGAGGCCCAACTCTCCGATTTTGAAGGTACAGTGCGTTCCACGGGTATTTCAACCTCGGATAATTGCAACTGATCCAGACGCTAAAAATGAGTTGCAATTGGACAAAGTCGCAATTGTCAAGGCAACTGCAGCAAACACTTTTCTTGCAAACTAGTTTATTAGTTTATTGGAAGTAAATGGAAGTAATATTTAGTCTTCACTGTTCGATATGTTAAGAAAATCACGTACAGAATCACAAAAACGGAAATGTAGCAACGAAAAATTACTTGAAGTATGACTCTAATTTGAATAACATGAACAAAAAAAGAATTACTAAACCTCCAACATTTTTTCTTCAGCCCCAAGAAATCACCCATTTTCCCTTAGTTTTCAGCCCCCTCCCAAAAAAAACTAGACTAGACTAGACTGAACTTGACTAAGTATTGGCCGAGTCACTGTACTGTAAATCAATTTCTTTATGGAATTAAGAGAATTTAACATTTTTCTCGCGAGTTCTAACTCAAATTAACATGTAGGCAAAAATGCTTAGTGCGAGAAAAACGAAAGATAACTTTTTTTGTGAAGTTATTAGACCAAATGTATGTGCCAGGTTTCGGCCTTCGGTTGTGCACGCGGGACATCCGTAAAACTGTGGACAAAACTCGAGCTTCTTCCAACGACGTGGACCATTTCGAGCCACATTGGTCACACCACACGCGACGTTGCAGTTGAGGGGTTCATTTTCCCATGGCCACAGACTGTTGCACGTTTCCTCGCACTCGGCTAGCTCGCATGGACTAGGGGTGATATAAGGGGCCTCGGTCACTTTGAAACAATCCCCAATGGAGTCTGGGATGGTCGGTGTGAACAGGTCTTTGCTGCAGTGCCCTTGATCGTTGCTGTGGTACAAGCAGGTCTCCTCGAACTTGCACAACTCTCGCTCCCATCTTTTCTTTAATGCTCTCAGCACATTGACCTTGAAGCTGAAGCCGCTTGAAACCGAAAAAGCATGAAATGGACCAGGCAATTTGTAAATGTGGTCTTTATTTCTACCAACAAAATGAAGAAGATCAGGTCCGACGTCTTCGTCGTCTCCTTGATTATTGCTTTTTGGGTAAACGTAAAAAATGAGGCCACCAGCATGTCTTAAACTAAGCGCTTTTCTTAGTGCGTCGAATGGAATTTTCTCATGCTTATTATCACAGAAGAAGAGCAAAATGCGTGGCCTCGAGGGTGATCCTGACAACACAACATTTACAGTTTTTTCTACTAAAATATCGAAATCAGAACCTTTCCCACTGAATTTAGTTTCAGAGAAGTCTTCTCGCAAAATTTTCTCAAAAACAGACATACTTCCTGTCAGATTTGTGACAGTATATTGGTTAGACTTGGTCAGGAATCCTAGAGAAAGACGAGTATTTTCTTCACCGACATTGAACAATTCAGGAAGGCCCTGAATCAGCACTGTCTTGATGGCATCGACATCATATTTGTCGTACTGGGTACGATAATTCGCGATGACCAAGTCTATGTTCAACGAGTCGTCGTTGGTGAGTTGCCCATGGCTGCTGATCAGAGAGGCGAAGAGAAGAGACGAAACAGGCCACATATTAGTGGGAGCTTGCTTTGTTGGAACGATTCGATTCAATGTGCGCGAAATGGCTGCTTTGCTTCCACTTCGGATTTTGTATCAGCTTCGTCGCAGGCGTGGGTGGCCAACATTCGACACGTTCGTTCGCACCGTTGGCAAAAATCATCTCTCCGCCTAGCGTCGCGAACGATCTGGGTCCACGCCTTGGCCACATAAAGATCGACCAGAATTGAGATAACCTGCGGCTAAAACCCTTGAAAACATCGGATCAGTTTTAGGAGCGGGCAACCTAAGGGTGTTTGTATAATGTCGATCAGAAGCTTCTCCCTTATCTGACTTGGAGATTTTCTGCTGAACTTCAAATCTGACGCTGAAAAGAGCTCATAAAAGCTCTAGCAAGCCAAAATGTCTTCTGGAGCTTCAAATCTAGAAGAGAATGTTTAGCACAAATTTGAAAAAAGGCATGAAATTAAATCCCAGTCAGCTCGTCAAAAAAGTTGAAGGTTTTTTATATCTGTGCTCGTCCAAAGTTGCTGTTATGATTGAGGGCTGATTGAAATATTTTACTGACGAGTGGTTTCGATAAATTTTGTATGTAAATTACGTAACAGTCTCAAAGATGTGGAAACATCGAATTCTGCGTGCCACTATCACAATGATCGCGATGTACGGATGGCCCAGTTCCAGGGACCCTCTGCATAAACGTCATGCCGAGTCAACTTTTTATGCCGTTTTTTTTACTTGTTTACTTTTTAACTTGTTTACCCATGCAATGTTTCATGTATGCGTAATTGCGCGGAGCATCAAGTCGGCATGGACTACCCGCAGGCCCGCTGTTGATGCGGCAGATGTCAGTCGGAAAATGTGATTTTGAAGGGTGGAAACGAGATACGTAGAGATAGCATTGTTATTTGTGAATAGCGCGGGAAAAGATGAAACCCTTTCCCTTGATATTTCATAGTGTTTATGTGAAAGCTGGAAAACTCAATTGGCTGCAGCGGGTTAGACCCGAGCAGACATTTTTGTGCGTAGTCCCCTGGCTCATTTAATCAATAAGTAGGCCTCTTAGTTACAGGCAGGTGCAAAGTCGTGATAGAAATGCCATAACACTAACACCTTACTGTAGTGTTCACTGAGGCAGAGCAATGACAAGAATAAAGACAGGTAGTCGATTTAATAATTCCAAGAAATTCAGTCAGAATACCAGTGGCCTTTTGCATTGGAACTCTATGCGAACTGTTTAAACAACCTGATTTGGAAATGGCTTTATTTGAGTCATCGAGCATGGCAGTGATGGCCTCGGGGATAAAAATTCGGTATGACACGAATGCACGTGAGTGTGAGCGTGCCTGCGTTCAAATCCTCCTGCACCCATTGCATTTATCTCCTTTTTTTGTCGTGCAACGATTGTTTCGATCGTGGGTCGTCACTTTCTTGGACAGGAAATTGGCTGGTTCAGGCCACAGAAAGTACAGGCGCTCTTCTAGGTTGCGTGGGTGAACTTTGCGGTGCAGTGTGTTAGAGAATGCTCCTCGAAAATCTTCTCGCTCGCACTACAAGAACGTCATGAAAATCTTGTGAGCTGCCCGCAAGGAATCCTGTGTAAGGCACGTCTCTGACGAAAAAGCAATAAAATCTCGAGCGACAATGGGGAGACATAGGCAACTGATTGAGACTGGCCATGAGAGTTTTTACGGGGGGGTTTTCTCATAACGGAATTGGTGCTCGGCTTGTTCGCATAGCAGTTTGATCACCAATTATGATGCAATAAAACACCAAAAAAGCCCTTAAATTCTCAGGCATGGAAAAAATGAACCGATGCTAGAGGACGTAGCTCCAGGCGTAGCTGGGCTGATATCCTCCCTGACAGTTTGAACTTGGCAGACCAAAGTGATACGAGCTTGGATGCGCGAGAAAATCACTGTAAAGACCACCTAGCTCATTAAGTTGTATAATAACATGGTCTTGATATGATTTTATCGCATCTTGCTGGATGTACATACTGCGACGAAAAATTTACAAAACGTTCCTTTAGCACTCTCAGTCCCACGTCAATTTGATTCATACCCAATTGCATTTCTGCCATTTCTTCTCAGAACATCCTGCAACTCATTATTCTCCAAATTTATGACATCTCGACTGCTTGGTCCTCGATCAACCATAGCCGCAATTGTATGCGTTGACGTCAAGCCATCGCCCATTGGTTGCGCAACGTTTTTCTTGAAAAAGACTTTTATTTTAGATAGATTAACCAGGATTTCTAATGCCCTTTTGAAGGTTGAAGTCCTCGCTGAAAAAATATCACACACTTAAATTTCTGAAATTATTGTCGTTGCTTGATCATAAATTTGTTTAGCCTGTTCATACTCCACAGTGTTTTTTAAATTGCTCATAAATTTAGTGTTTTGTCTCACTTTACCCTCAGATTTTTTATAACCTTTTTCAATTGTCTAAAGCCCTTTCCTGCCTTCCAGCTGTCAGGTTGTTGGCCATTTTCAAATAAACCGCTCTCGTAAACATGCAAGCGAACAACCAAATCCTCATCTTCACCCCACTAAAAAAGGTCCATAAAATGGAACACGGCCAGGGGCTTAGGAATAGAAAACAAACCTGCCACCATAAAAAAACCTGAAAAATTTCCCACCATCACGAACTTCTCTATCCCTAAGGCCTGACATGCGTTTGCTATAGATGTAATGTGGGCAATATACTGTATATATTGCGTGGCGAGTCAAAGTGCATAGGAGCATGTGCGAGATTTGTCGAGCACGGTCGGTAAGCACGTTGCAGTGTTATAGGTTTGTTGCAGTGAGGTGCAGGGTTTTGGTTGGTGGTGCAATTAAACTGTGCATTCGGTAAATAGTTAATCGGTTTTTTTCGTGTAGTCAAGTTAGGTTTGCAAATTGTAGGTGAATGAATGCGATGGTAACAGCGGTTATAAAGAATGTGTTTTGTAGCTGTAGTGTTAAAGAACAAGGTCTATTTGATATGGGTATTTGACGTTTCAGAAGGTAACTGTATTGATCACATAGCAGGAAGGTGTAGCATGCTTGCAGCTAAGCACAACGCCACGACATGTCAGGGCTTAGGAATAGAGAAGCTCGTGGTGGTGGGGAATTTTTCAGGTTTTTTATGGTGGCAGGTTTGTTTCCTATTCCTAAGCCCCTGGCCGTGCTCCATTTTATGGACTTTTTTCAGTGGGGTATTGCTATATCGGCAGGTTGCTAAGAAAACTTTGCAAACTAGAAAACTGCGAAGGCGAATGCAACGAGAAGGTCGGTAATTTCATATCCGGGAGAAATTTAGGAGTGCATTGTGTGCATAAAAGGCTTCAGAGAAGTCAAGGTTTTGATTAAGCTAGTACTTGCAATAAGGACTAATTTCAAGTCGCCAGGAGAAGACGCGCAAACAGACGTGAGGAGGGAGGCAACTGAACACGGGATGTTGACATTCAGCAACAAGGATAAAGCTTAGTGGAAAAACAATTTCATTAGGCGAGGTTTAAATTATCCGAGTTATGAAATAAGCCCAAAAAATTGGCAAGTTAGCAGTGACAGGTTATGCAGAAAAAGTCAGAATGTAGTGGGAACGTGTTGGAAAAAAGCACGGTTTAACTACAACGCGTAAAATGTTATAACCGAAACAGAACAAGTTCTTTGTATTAAACAAAAGCAGAAAGTAGAAACGTATGAATGCAAAGTTTGAGGCAAACATCGTTTAGAGTGATGTAGTAGCGAATCGCAAGGTGTACACATGCATTGGCAAGGCGTTAGCCCCGGAACCACGGCACCTACTTTTAGCGGTGGAAAAAGAAATCCAGATGCATACTGGAGGTCACCATGACCATCTACAGGTGTTTCTGCAACTTTTTTGACCCAGGTCCATAAATAGAAAGTCCCACGGGTGGGACACTCTACATAAATCAGAGTAGTTTTACAGCGACTTTAATACTCTGCCAACAAAAAAAACCCGCAACCCTGCAACCCACCTACCCTATTTTTCTCTAATCGCCCCCGTAAACTTGAATGCTTACCCTAAAACCCCCCGCAAAAGCCCAAATGTAATGATCCATACCCAATAGCCTGTTCTCTCGCACCCCCCCCCCAAAACACAAATACCATTAACACCCAAAACTCCACATATTCCTACTGTATACAAACTACTAAGCTGAAGCTTCCTAATAAGCAAAAACCTTCTTTCCTCGGGAAATGTCGCATTCACTCAAGCATACAAAACTATAACCTATTCTCCCGCCAACTTGCTATGAAACCATAAACATATCGCTACAACTAATCGCCAATTTCCCCCACTGATCACTAGCTACAAGAATCCGCACACAAAACTAATCCACCCACAACGAAGACCACAAATACTGTTGACATACACAAAATAAGCACCAGGCTCTGAGGACTACTGTAACTTTACACTGAAATCAGCTGCAGGATGTGCGTTGGTTACTGTAACTTTACACTCAGTACAGTACACTGTCTGTCTCTGTACACATATGGATTTTCTAGGTTGCACTCTGTAGCCTGCGATAATTTGAAAACTTTACACTTATGCCCAACTTTTTAACATAATATCAGAAGTAAATAAACCAGGATGTCTCTAGATAGTACAATTATTGCACGAAAAAATTCACAAAAAACTTTCTGCGAGAGCACAGATTCAAAAAAATCAAAAATTAAAAACAGAATGCCACGAGATCATATAACAATGCACAGAAAATATTGATAAAAAAGCCTGTCTCTGTCCTTTGACGATATTATAGTTTGCAGAAAAACAAAACATAAAAAAATTCCTTCGACAAAACAAAAACAAAATTTTTTTTTAATTGCGCTAGTCACATCACTAGTTTGTGAAAAAATTGCAAAAATCAACTTGTCAGTCCTTTGCTGCCGAAAAATTTTAAAAAACCATGTCCCTGTCCTTCGACGATTTTAGGATTACTGTAACTACTCCAGGCCTACTGTAGGTGGATTGAACATGACAGTAAGCGCGCACACCGCCCATGCTTAACCATTGTGCCTCAAAAGGTACCAGCTCAGGGGGGGTACGCTATCACTACTGAGATTTTTTCGGTCTGTAAAATGGAGCTAATTTTTATAAAATTAGGCTTAGGAGAGAATTTTGGCGATGGTGTTACGTACGTGATTTGGTTAGCCGTGAGGGGTTTTGTTATAGGCAGCTGCGGTTTTGTCATAGATAGCTGCGGGGTGTGGAGGAATGTATAGGGGGTTTCGTCGACGAAACCATCGTACTGTAGGCTATGAGTGAGTTGCACCGTGTTGTGCAATTTAGCAAAGGGGCGTGCATTGGCTTGGAATATATTTAAATGTGTTGTGCAATAAGCAAAGTGGCGTACGTAAGTCTTCGTTGTGGGTGGATTAGTTTTGTGTGCGGATTCTTGTAGCTAGTGATCAGTGGGGGAAATTGGCGATTAGTTGTAGCGATATGTTTATGGTTTCATAGCAAGTTGGCGGGAGAATAGGTTATAGTTTTGTATGCTTGAGTGAATGCGACATTTCCCGAGGAAAGAAGGTTTTTGCTTATTAGGAAGCTTCAGCTTAGTAGTTTGTATACAGTAGGAATATGTGGAGTTTTGGGTGTTAATGGTATTTGTGTTTTGGGGGGGGGGGGGGTGCGAGAGAACAGGCTATTGGGTATGGATCATTACATTTGGGCTTTTGCGGGGGGTTTTAGGGTAAGCATTCAAGTTTACAGGGGCGATTAGAGAAAAATAGGGTAGGTGGGTTGCAGGGTTGCGGGTTTTTTTTGTTGGCAGAGTATTAAAGTCGCTGTAAAACTACTCTGATTTATGTAGAGTGTCCCACCCGTGGGACTTTCTATTTATGGACCTGGGTCAAAAAAGTTGCAGAAACACCTGTAGATGGTCATGGTGACCTCCAGTATGCATCTGGATTTCTTTTTCCACCGCTAAAAGTAGGTGCCGTGGTTCCGGGGCTAACGCCTTGCCAATGCATGTGTACACCTTGCGATTCGCTACTACATCACTCTAAACGATGTTTGCCTCAAACTTTGCATTCATACGTTTCTACTTTCTGCTTTTGTTTAATACAAAGAACTTGTTCTGTTTCGGTTATAACATTTTACGCGTTGTAGTTAAACCGTGCTTTTTTCCAACACGTTCCCACTACATTCTGACTTTTTCTGCATAACCTGTCACTGCTAACTTGCCAATTTTTTGGGCTTATTTCATAACTCGGATAATTTAAACCTCGCCTAATGAAATTGTTTTTCCACTAAGCTTTATCCTTGTTGCTGAATGTCAACATCCCGTGTTCAGTTGCCTCCCTCCTCACGTCTGTTTGCTTTTGTGTAAAAAAAAATATTTATTAAATAAAAAAAAAATAAAAAAAATTTTGTATCTTAAAATCTATAATTAAAAAAAATACTTCAAAAAATTCTACCCAAAAAAAAAAATAACCTTCTTCTTTTTCTTTTTTAAAAAAATTGAATTGTAAAAATTTAATAGAAAAACAAAAAAAAATAAAAACCCATTAAAAAGGTCCATAAAATGGAACACGGCCAGGGGCTTAGGAATAGAAAACAAACCTGCCACCATAAAAAAACCTGAAAAATTTCCCACCATCACGAACTTATCTATTGCTAAGGCCTGACATGCGTTTGCTATAGATTTAATGTGGGCAATATATATATTGCGTGGCGAGTCATAGTGCATAGAAGCATGTGCGAGATTTGTCGAGCACGGTCGGTAAGCACGTTGCAGTGTTATAGGTTTGTTGCAGTGAGGTGCAGGGTTTTGGTTGGTGGTGCAATTAAACTGTGCACTCGGTAAATGGTTAATCGGTTTTTTCGTGTAGTCAAGTTAGGTTTGCAAATTGTAGGTGAATGAATGCGATGGTAACAGCGGTTATAAAGAATGTGTTTTGTAGCTGTAGTGTTAAAGAACAAGTTCTATTTGATATGGGTATTTGACGTTTTAGAAGGTAACTGTAGTGACCACATAGCAAGAAGGTGTAGCATGCTTGCAGCTACGCACAACGCCACGACATGTCAGGGCTTAGGAATAGAGAAGCTCGTGATGGTGGGAAATTTTTCAGGTTTTTATGGTGGCAGGTTTGTTTTCTATTGTTAAGCCCCTGACCGTGTTCTATTTTATGGACCTTTTTTAGTGGGGGTATTGCTATATCGGCAGGTTGCTGAGAAAACTTTGCAAACTAGAAAACTGCAAAGGCGAATGCAACGAGAAGGTCGGTAATTTCATATCCGGGGGAAATTTAGGAGTGCATTGTGTGCATAAAAGGCTTCAGAGAAGTCAA
Source organism: Mesodorylaimus sp. YZB2_4 (assembly GCA_030248295.1). NCBI lineage: Eukaryota > Metazoa > Nematoda > Enoplea > Dorylaimida > Dorylaimidae > Mesodorylaimus > Mesodorylaimus sp. YZB2_4. The sequence continues at coordinate 1,565 of JASANH010000761.1, read as the reverse complement.
GGTTTTGATTAAGCTAGTACTTGCAATAAGGACTAATTTCAAGTCGCCAGGAGAAGACGCGCAAACAGACGTGAGGAGGGAGGCAACTGGACACGGGGTGTTGACATTCAGCAACAAGGATAAAGCTTAGTAGAAAAACAATTTCATTAGGCGAGGTTTAAATTATCCGAGTTATGAAATAAGCCCAAAAAATTGGCAAGTTAGCAGTGACAGGTTATGCAGAAAAAGTCAGAATGTAGTGGGAACGTGTTTGAAAAAAGCACGGTTTAACTACAACGCGTAAAATGTTATAACCGAAACAGAACAAGTTCTTTGTATTAAACAAAAGCAGAAAGTAGAAACGTATGAATGCAAAGTTTGAGGGAAACATCGTTTGGAGTGATGTAGTAGCGAATCGCAAGGTGTACACATGCATTGGCAAGGCGTTAGCCCCGGAACCACGGCACCTACTTTTAGCGGTGGAAAAAGAAATCCAGATGCATACTGGAGGTCACCATGACCATCTACAGGTGTTTCTGCAACTTTTTTGACCCAGGTCCATGAATAGAAAGTCCCACGGGTGGGACACTCTACATAAATCAGAGTAGTTTTACAGCGACTTTAATACTCTGCCAACAAAAAAAACCCGCAACCCTGCAACCCACCTTCCCTATTTTTCTCTAATCGCCCCCGTAAACTTGAATGCTTACCCTAAAACCCCCCGCAAAAGCCCAAATGTAATGATCCATACCCAATAGCCTGTTCTCTCGCACCCCCCCCCCCCCCCAAAACACAAATACCATTAACACCCAAAACTCCACATATTCCTACTGTATACAAACTACTAAGCTGAAACTTCCTAATAAGCAAAAACCTTCTTTTCTCGGGAAATATCGCATTCACTCAAGCATACAAAACTATAACCTATTCTCCCGCCAACTTGCTATGAAACCATAAACATATCGCTACAACTAATCGCCAATTTCCCCCACTGATCACTAGCTACAAGAATCCGCACACAAAATTAATCCACCCACAACGAAGACTTACGTACGCCACTTTGCTTATTGCACAACACATTTAAATATATTCCAAGCAAATGCACGCCCCTTTGCTAAATTGCACAACACGGTGCAACTCACTCATAGCCTACAGTACGATGGTTTCGTCGACGAAACCCCCTATACATTCCTCCACACCCCGCAGCTACCTATGACAAAACCGCAGCTGCCTATAACAAAACCCCTCACGGCTAACCAAATCACGTACGTAACACCATCGCCAAAATTCTCTCCTAAGCCTAATTTTATAAAAATTAGCTCCATTTTACAGACCGAAAAAATCTCAGTAGTGATAGCGTACCCCCCCTGAGCTGGTACCTTTTGAGGCACAATGGTTAAGCATGGGCGGTGTGCGCGCTTACTGTCATGTTCAATCCACCTACAGTAGGCCTGGAGTAGTTACAGTGATCCTAAAATCGTCAAAGGACAGGGACATGGTTTTTTAAATTTTTCGGCAGCAAAGGACTGACTAGTTGATTTTTGCAATTTTTTCACAAACTAGTTATGTGACTAGCGAAATTAAAA